>JANPWX010000391.1:2501768-2541328 GCA_024734555.1 Trochalopteron elliotii
ACACACACACACACACACACACACACACACACACACACACACACACACATCTTTTGATATCTTTTGTGTGTGTGCATGTGCTGTATCTCCCTTGGCTCCTGGTGCCTGTAGAACATAAGACACTCAGGGCAGGGATTGCCTTTTTCCCTCCACTCTTGCAGAGCACCTCACAGAGCCATGGCTCAGTTCCTGTACATGCTCCCAGAATATAAACATGTACTGATAACAGAGCATTCCCTGGAGGAAAGGTGCAGCAGAGCTGGGAACCACCAGTGAACTGCAGCTGTCACTGGCACAGAGCAGAGGGGGAAAGGAGATCAGACTGATCAGATAAGGGCCTGGAGTGTCAGGACAAGGGGAATGGCTTCAAACTGACAGAGTTTGGTTATTACAAGAAAATCTTCTCTGTGAGAGTAGTGAGGCACTGGCACAGATTGCCCAGAGAAGTTGTGGCTGCCCTGTCCCTGGAAGTGTTCAAGGCCAGGCTGGAGAGGGCTTGGATGACCCTGGTCTAGTGGAAGGTGCTCCTGCCCATGACAGGGGGTTGGAGCTGGATGTTCTTTAAGGTCCCTTCCAACCCAAACCATTCTATCATGATTCGTTGATGATCGATTAATCAATATTACAGTTAAAATATCCTTTATGTAATAAACCACTTGAATTAGTAAGAATTAAGCACAGAGGAATGAGATAGAAATCTCTCACATATCTTTCCAGTGACTCCAGGACATGTTGAACCTGAGAAATCCAGCTGAGGTGTGAGGACACAACCAATGTTACTGTGCCAAGGTGGGTCTGTACTGCCCAAATGTCCCTTTTGCTGTTGACATGATGTGGGACAAACAGCAGGTCCCAAATAACACAGGGCCAGGTATATTCCCAGAAAAGCTGAGGCCATGGCCAAGTAAGAGGCTTGGAGTGTGTGCCAGAGTGGATGTTGCCGTGGTTCCAGGTAAAATACTCTGCATAAAACATTAGAGGCGGGGAGATGAGTGAATCACTTGGCTGGAGGGGGTTGGGACTTACAAAAACCCTATTAGGATGTCTTCAGTGTCCAGGTACCCTTAAAAAAGCTGTTTCTAAACAGCTTTTAATATAGATTTATATATATTTATTTGATACATATATATATAAAATAATATTTATATAATATTTAATATATATAGTTGATATATATAGTTAATATTTTTATATTTTTAATATAAATTGCAGCGTTTTTATAAGTACAAATTATGTAGTTTCTGTGTTCTTTGTAGATTCTGTGACAAGAGTGAAATACAAGAGCAGAGAGCACTGAAACTGGTGGTATCAGGTGTGGGAGGAAGTGACCACCAGCACACTCAGAAGCTCCTCTAGTTCCCTGGCCCAACCCATCAGAAAGCTTAATCACAGTTAGAAGCATCCCAGAGTCCTTGTACTTAAACCAAACTTCATTTCCAACAAAAAACTCCCAGAGTTTTCAGCCTTAACTCCTAAGCCAAACCCATATTACAACAGCTAAAATGTCAGAGCTAATTAAGAAGAGGAAGCCATGCATAAACCAGCCAAGATGTGCATCTGCCACCAAGGAGAAACCCCATTCCTGCAGCGCGTGCCAGGACCCGGCGTGCACACCACGTCCTCCCAGAGGCACAGAGCTGGCTGGCAATTTGGTCAGCCCTGAATGACATGCTGGAGTGCTGACTTCCCTTGTGGTTAAAAAAAAAAAAAAAAAAGTGGGGGGGGGGGGGGAAAAAAAAGGAAAAAAAAGCAAGAAAAAGCAAGGAAAAAAAAAAAAAAGGTTTAAACCCATGATTTTAAGTGATGCCCGGGGGTATGTTTAAGGGACAGCCAGTACCAAATTCCACCCTGCCTGCTGGAGCACCATCAGGCTCTGGTGGGGTTGCACAGCAGGTAAGAGACCACAGTGTTTGGGCATTTACTTTTAACCATCATTATATAATATTGATGTCATATTGACCACACATATATATGCTGGCACGGGGACTGGAATTACATTGATTTATTAAGTTGATAGCCTGCACTGGTGCCAAGCTACCAGGCCATTGATCAGCTGCCTGGGCTGAACTTCAGTGTGTAATTTCCAGCACAATGTGACTGATCAGCAATACCATAATTGGTTGCAAATGTCCTTCCTTCTATTTGTTTTGTTAAGTGGCTTTTTCATTAACACAGCAGAGCCAAGAAAATAAATATGACTTTAGTATTGGACTGCAGGCAGAAAATAGCTGAGAACTGGATGCAGACTGGGACAGGACTGTGCAATATTGTCAAACCAGCACTCCTCACTCATTTTTTTCAGTTATAAATTTTCTGTTTTGCTGCATTTAGGGCCCTGATTGCTTCAAAAGAGATGGCCTTTGGCTAGAAGGGATTTGGCTGACACTATGTTCAGTAAAACACAAATTTATTGAATTCATGCCCCCAAATGCCCTAAGTCAATAGGTTTATTATTAGGCAAAGCCATGATGTCTCTCCTTGGAAATATGGCCCTCGGATGTCCCTGCTAAGAGAGGAAACTAAGTCAGTCCCTGGGAACAGGCTCTCTGCTCCTTTACAGCAACACCCAGGCATCTGATGAGCCAGAAAACTCAGAACTAGGCACAGAGACTTTAAGGGAGGTGGCTCCTCCCTCCTGAATGCCAAATCCAAGGCTGAACCAAGCAGTGGGTCCCTTCCCCAGAGCCTCATCCCAGCTCAGCCCTGCTTCTGCAGCACAGCCCTGCATATCTGCAGGATCACATGAAATGGGCTTTTCTCTTTGAGAGAGCATGAAATGCCAGATATGGTCTGGGCCTAAGTGAGTTGCAAAGTTCCTGAAAATACTGACTCAAGCATTGTACTGTGGGCAAGTGCAATTATTTGAACAGGACAAAGACAGAAGTGACCTGCTGTGGCACCAGCTATCCCATGAAATAGTTCTGTATATCACCCAGATTATTGCATGCCCTTTCTGATTTCCAACAGATATATAAATCATTGTTTTCTGGGGGTGTGACTCCTCAGTACCTGTTTTTAAATGCTCTTTCCACCTCTTATTTTACCCTGTTCTATTAATGTCACCCCATTTCAGGCTATATTCTAAACATACATGAGTGTGTAGGGCCTGAGCAGGAGGAGTGGTTAGCCAGTGATTTCACAGCAGGGAAACATTATCAGAGACCTTTCACATGAGTCAAGGAGAAAAGGCAATTAAAAAAAAATGTCAAAAAGAATAAAGGTATTGAGTCAGGAGAGAAGAACCAATCCATTATTTTTCACTATTTTCAGCAGTTTAGGACTTTATACTTTGATACTTTTCATCCACTGGACTCTGCCAAATAGAGCCATTGTTTCTCTCCTGTTAGCTCCCTGAAAATATCTGGCAATGGTTTACTCCAGCGTGAATAAAACTAAAGACTAAGCTACTTAACCAATGTGTGTCCTTTGAAGTATTGGATTTAAATCTCCAGGATACCAGCATGTTGCAAACAGGCACACTTCATTAGTGATGCTGAAACATTTCCTGAAAAGAAATCAGGATGGAAGTGTTTGATAGCTATTGTTTTATTTTCAGTTCAATTCAGTTGCAGGTTTCAGAGGGCTCTGGAGGGCCAGACCTGCAGGGCTGCTGTAGCACCAGCACTGGGGATGGTGCAGTTTGACTGAAGCAGTGGTGAACAAGCCATCAGCCCCCACCTGTTCAGGACATACAGGGATGAGGACTCTGATTTTGTCTACACTTTATAAAGAGCTCAGCATAGTCATTACTCAGCAAATAACTAAAAGAAACAGGTTTGTAATTTGGTGTTTTCAGAGGGTTGTAAATTATTAGCATTTACTATGCCCTGGTGCATGTACAACCCAGGGAAAACACCCTTCATGTAGGGGCTTGTCCTGCAACTTCTGCTCAGAGCGTTTGCTCCTTGAGTGAGGTCACAGAAACCATCACCCTCATTAATGCATGAAGCAGCAGGCACCCTCCCCCTGTATTTAATTTTGGATGTGCTTTTCAGTGCTCTGGTGCCTGGACCTGCTGAGCCCCCCTACCTCCCATCCTGACATGGCTTCTTCCCATGTTGCTGACTACTTCTGTCCCATCAGACTGCTCCTTCCAAAGCCTAAATCCCAATTTCACAGGAGCTCTACCTCTCCAAAATCCAGAGCAGTGCTCCCAGCAACGTGCACAGCAAACCAGAAGGCCACTTTCCATGCAAAGGGCAACATAAATGTGCCCAAAACCATTGGAGGGGATGCATTAATTGAGCCTTGAGTTTTTTCACCCCTGTTTTTGGTAGGGAAGAAGGTTGGTTTGGTTTGCAGCTATTACAGAAGTTTTACATGAGAGGGAAATGCTCACCAGCTCTCAATGATCTGTCAAGGGCAGTGTCTGCTTCTTGGCAGGAGCCTCCGCTGAAACACAAGCGAGCATCTCTCCCACTCCCAGCACAGCACTGCTGCCAGTGACTAAGCAGTTTCTATAAATCAAGCTGCAGCAGAGTTCAGAAGCCTAATAATAATCTGAAAATGTACAATAATGATAATATGGTGGTTTTAATGGTAAGAAGGTCACAGATAAGTATAATAGGCATTCTGATGTTGAGACTTGTAGCTTGGTTTCAAATAATTTTAAAATTCTATTTGATGTCTAGTCTTAGAGCAGTAGAAACTGGAATTAAGCAATGCAATTCAAACACAGCAAAGCTGTAATCTGATTTTATGTCCTACTTCTAGCCTTGCTGCTTCACCTTTTCCTCTGAGCCCTTCATCTCTCCCACGATGAAGTATTCGTCATTGCCTGTTTGGGAGTTGGAACCAGCTCACCTGCTGGGATGCCAGCAGTGCTGCTGTTCCCCATTCTGCTCTATTTAGCAGCATAGGCCACCAGAGCAGGTGGATGTTCATGGCTTGGCTGTGAATGTCCTCCCCAGTGCCACAAACACCCAAGGCTTTGCATCCCAAACATCTGATAGTGCTCCTGCAGCTGGCACAGGATGAGTGCTGCTCATTCCATTTACTGTAACTGTCTCATTAATACTGTTTTTATATTGGTACAACTTAATCCAACTAATTGCCATCGTGAACCAGCAGCACATTAAGGCCCTGGCTATAAAGGACCATTGTGCTGTAGGAAATGTAATCCTTCTTAAAATGTCCTGTGTTGGTACCTGCCAGTTTTCCAAGATTCCATCTGTGTAACACACTGACACGGAAGGTTTTGCAGACCTTTGATGTTCATGTGTGCAGCAAGCATCTCCAAAGCAGGCACAGCTTTGCACTGCTGGCTCTTTTGGGGCAGGAATGGTTTGTTCCACGTGTGTTCAGTACCAAGAAGAACCATACACCGTGGCTGGAAGTAATAGGCATTCCCAGAGCAAGGTTAATGAAAACCTTACAGACTGCCGTCTTCATATAGTTTTATTGGGAGAAGCCGTTTTCCTGGAGTTTCCCCACGTAGTCTCAAGTGCAGTGTGGTTGAGGACAAGGCAGGCTCTCCCCAAAAAAGCTGAATGTTCAGCAATGGATGTTTTCTTGAGGAGGATGGGGACTGATGCTGAGCACCTGCTGATCCAGCTCTGCCCAGTGCCATTCATTAGACCTTTCACCTGGTGTAGTCTAAGTCTCCCTGCCCAGTACAGGGGGGTTGGAATTGATGATCTTTAAGATCCTTCCCACCCAAACCATTCTGTGATTCTGTGATTAGCCAGAGTTGTTGCTGATGGCACAAACAAAGCAGGGACTTTGGTGATGCACAAGCTTTGTGATGGCCTGCTGTGCAGAACAAAAGAAGGAAATATCTCTGGATGCATAAACCATCCCACAGCAGCAGTTTATCAATCCTGCAGATCCTGCAGCCTCATTAGGCCAGGGGGAAGAGCCTTGCTGCTCCATCCCATGATCCCACGTGTGCCCACACAGCTTCTGGGGAGCCTTGCACCCCACTTCTGCCCTGGTTCACAGGGCCTGGCTCTGGCTCCCCTGCAGCTCAACTCCTGATTGAGACCAAGGGTAGCTCTAAGAATTAACCAAATCCTCCACCTCCTGTTAATCCCCTGCTCTGCTAGCAAGTACACCATCAGTATTTAAGCTACTAAAACCCAGCCTAATTTTCTGAGTTCCTGGATGTCTGCATTGAGTCCAGAGACATCTGAGGTTCCTCAGAACTGCTAAAAATCAGGGCATTGCTCTAGAGTTAGTATTTATGTCTCTTTATATAATCTTAAATGAAGAGAATAGCAGAAGCCCACAATATCCTACCTGAGCTGAAACTCAGATGAAGGTGGTGTTACAGTCAAGGCACTGCAGTGGGTTATAGGAGATCCTGCAAAAATCACTTAATTTCCGTGTGCCCTATTTCCACATCTGTGAAATGGGGATAACAAGACATCATGTTGTGAGGTGCTGAGCCACGAAGAGTTATTATGGGAGCTGCAGAAGTTGCTATAAATACCTGAAGAACGAGGGCATTCGGTGTTACACTAATAGAATACAAAGTCTATAAAAGCCTTTGCATTTTAGAGATGAAGGTTTGAGATAACTACAGGAAGCTAAAAAAAAATCCTCCCAGAGCTTCGTCCACAGGCTCTGATGTTCCCCTGCAGAGAGGGGTGGGGGGAAGGCAGAGTTTATTCTTTACAGGGATGGGGATCTAAGAGCCTTCAAGCTGGTGACTGCTTGAACTTCACTTGCACAAGGAGAAGGTTGTAGTTTCAAAAGTGAGCAGCAGGGCTTTGGAGCTCACTTTCAAGTTCAAATTAGGGCAGATTTGGAGACGGAGACCACAGACATTTTACCACTGTTGGGCTGGTCTATTGGCTTTCTCATAAAGTCAGGTTATGTCAAGTCCTCTTCACATCACCCAAATGGTACAAAAAAACTTTAGAAGAAATCCATCCCAGGCTTCCCACGGCAGTTCTAGCCCTTTCCTAAATTAAAGAGGTGCTCAATTCCTGCATAGCTGTGACCTCCTCCTCAGATTTACAGAGACTCTCCTGCCAGATCCAGCAGATGTAGACAAAACAAATGGGTGAATTCTAAGGAGAGGGGAGGAGAAAGACCTGCCCCAGCACAGGTGGTGCAGCAAGGCTTGTCTGGAATCACAAACCTCCCTTTAGGTTATAGAGCCTGTTTCTGTGGGCAGCCACAGCTGGCAAGTCTGTGCAGCACAGCCCAGAGCCAGGAGGCAGCAGAAAGCAGGCTCAGACAGGGGCACAGCTCCACCTGGTTGTACCTCCACTCCCAAGGGGGTGGTCAGCAGCCTCTCCAGCTTAGAAGCCCCCAGTATTTCCCCTAAGGGGCTGCAGTAGGTTGGCTTTCCTTAGTAACCCTTCCCAGACCTTTGCAAGGAGCCCATGGACACCTCTGCACTTACTGCAAGTGAAAAATGTCTCTAGAGGAATGTCAAGACGCTCCTGCAGAACTGAGGATCAGAGGGATTTAGAAAGGCTAATCCCCTTCCTCCTCCATGGCAGTCACCTCTGTGCAGGTTAATTTAGGGAAAAGGCAGCAAAGGGGCTTCCCATTGAAGGTTTTTACCCATGCTGTGGTGGTGGCTGTGATGAGAGGCAAAGAAGAAAGTACAGGGGAAAGCTGTCAATAATCCCATCTCACCACTATTACCATCATCCCTCCTGTATATTGTATTGGCAGCAAAAGGGAGGTGCCTTAGGCAGAAAAATACCGTGAAAAGTATTTTGCTACCCCCGACCTTGTCAAACAATATTTGTTCCTGGTGAGATGTTTCATTTCTCCAATTCAGCTGTTTTCCCAGCAAATGGATCTACACCTTTCACTGGTTGCTTCTGCAGGTTAAAAATTGACTGAACACACTGATTTCATGAGCCTTCTGGAGCTCCAGCAGCTCCATCACAGCTGCAATCAAATGTATTTATTGAGCACTATATGTGAGAGAGATTAAGATGAATTGTAAGTCTCTCCCTGTTAATTGCAGGGTCTACCTGAGCATCCTGCATGTGCCAGTCAGTGGGGAAGGAGAAATTAATTTACTCCTAAGCAGCCATGGTTAAAATGTGCTGGTCAAGGTCAATTTGAAGTGCTACTCTGGCAGAGTAGCTCCCATTCACATGGGAAGTGTTCGGTAGAAGGGGATGAGAACACAGATCAGTGAGTGCTGGAGCCACAGGAAAAATATGTGAAAGATTCCTGTTTAATTCCTCTGGGCTTAATTCTTATTAATTTGAATATATTACTGCATAAAGGATAATTTAACTGTAATATTGTTTAATTAATCATGATAGAATGGTTTAGGCTAGAAAGGACCTTAGAGCCCATCTTATTTCAACCTCTCTGTCACACTTTCTTTTAGATCAGGTTGCTCCAACGTGGCCTTGAACACTTCCAGGTGTGGGGCAGACACAGCTTTTCTGGGAAGCCTCTTCCAGCACCTTACCACCCTCACAGGGAAGAATTTCTTCCTAATAACTGGTCTAGTGGTCAATTAATGTTCATTTAGGTGAAGAGGTGAACTCAAAACTGATAAAGTATGCTGTTAGATCTGCTGGAAGGAATCCTGGATGCTCGTAAATCAGCAACAACCAAGGAGAGCCCCAGGTCCTGTGTGGGTAAATATAACTGTGTATCCAGAGCCACAGCCTGGGAAAAGATCAGGTTTTGAGGCAGTCCCCCTAAGCATTAGACTAACATATCTGGGGGGAGAATATATTCCTGGGGAACAGGCTTTTGTGCACACACCCACCACCACATCTCCTGGGTCCTCTTCTGCAGCCTCTGAGACAGGGTGAGACTGAGCCTGCTGGAGACAGGCTGAGGAGCCAGCTGGACCCCAGCATGGTACAGTCTGAGACCTTTCACACTTGACAGAAGCCAATCTCAAAAACATGCCTATGGTTAGGGAAGAACCAGCTTTTAGAGATTTTGACTGCAGAGTTCAGTTACAGCAGAAAAAACTGACCTCAGAAAGAGCCCCAGTCTCTGTCCTGCACTTGGGAAGAATTCAAGGCAGGGAGGATGCAAGGGGCAGCCTCACATTCTGAGATGGAGCAAAAGAAGAATTTGGATCTAAAAGCCTCCAGACTCTGGGGGAGTTCAGGTCCAAATCTGTGCTTTCCAACTTCACACTTCTCCCTTGTTGTGGTATCTTGTTTCACTTGGCTCTCCAGCTGTGTTTTTCAAGAAGCAGCCGTGGAAACCTATTGGTTTCAGTTCTGTCTAATATTCTGGGAAACAGTTCAGAAAGCTGGAATTTGACCAAGACTCATGTCTAAGCTCCACTGGACCCTTCGAGCACCACTGTTAGCATTCTAATAATAATAAAGTTCCACATGTCAGAGCCACGGATCCAAATCTCACCCTTAAAGAGTTGCTTATCACAATGAGGTACTGCACAGTGCAGATCTCTTCAAGGCACCTCTCCTCTAAAGAGGCATCCATTTCCACCCATTTACAGAAACTGCCAGTTTATTGTTACAAACCCAAAGCAGAATCAGTCACATCTGGTGGCTGCAGTTCCAGTGTTCTGGAAACACTGCTCAAAACCTGTGTGGGGCTCAGGGTGACTTTGAGGCCACTTCAGCTTCTCCTGGCCCTCCATGTCCAGCCCAGCCCTTCCTCATGCACCTTAAGCAAATCCACCACCACTATCCAAAATCCTAAAGCAGTTTATTTAAATGCATTTTTAAACTTCCAGCACATGCATGTTTCCTGTTATTTCATCAAAGAATTGGATTTCTTTTTGGTGACATAATTTGTCAACACATGCAGTTCATAACAGAAAAACGGCTGATCAAAGAATAGCAGGTAAGTCTTATTTACTGCCTGATAACGAGCTAAATTGCTGCTATAGCTTTGTATTAGCAAGCTCCACATTTAGTGCTTTTATCAGCATTTCAGCTGCAACACGCTCTTCAACTTCAGCTAGACAATTTAATAATCAGAAAAGAGGTTTTTCTCTCCCCTTACAGAGCTCAGTGCCAATGTCAGGATGCAGAAGACTGTAACTTACAGCTAGTGATTAATCCAGACAAAATACTGGGTGTGTACCAGGTGCAGAAAGATGGGAGTAATGCTCAACTGACTAACCAGGAGACAACAGTGCAGGTCTGCAGTGCTCACAGAGAAAGCCTCTGCTTGGGAGGGGAGCAAAGGCAGCAGAAATAGTTGAAAGTATAAAAGCGAGCCATGGGCAGCAGTGGCTGTCAGAATTTAGATTCAACTTCAGTTTGGGATAAATCCTCAGTTATTTGGATTGGTAAATTCAATTATCCACAGAATAAAATGCCTCGTTTTCATATCGTGTAGCCTTCTTAATCCCGGGGTGCCAGTCTTGGGTGGGATTCCACAGGGTCAAGGCAACATCTTCCAGACTGACAACCTAGACACACAGTACCAGTGTTTTTCACCATTCATATCACCTATAAATATATTTTTTATCTTTTTTTTTAAATTCATATATAATACTTCAGGAATACAGGGCTCTGGGAGCATGTGCTGGTCCTCTGTCAGCTGGAGTCTGTGAGTGTATCTGAACACTCCACATCCCTTTGAACTTCCCATTGCCCTCCGGCACCCAAAAAAGGGCATGTTATACCCCACACCACAGTAGTAAACCTAATCCACCTATGCCCAAAAATTAAAACTTTCATTTACCAGCTAGAAGATGGCCCTGGACAACATCACCTCCCCAGCAGAAGCTCTGTTTTCCTGTGGAAGAGTCGTATTTTACCAAGTTCTTCAGCCTCTGCCACGAGGCATTTTTTTAAACTTAACTTTAAACAAACTTATTTAAGGTTTAAAAGTGCTTGTAAGAATGGAAGGCAGGAGTCCAGCCTGGTAACACACCCAGGAAAGCCCTCAGTACCTGAGCAAGGGGAGCAGAGCAGACCCACAGGTCACAGCCAGGCTCAACCAAGAGCCCACATCATCAGGCAAGTTTGTGGAGATGGGGCAGCTCAAAGGACAAGCCACAGGTCAAGGTGACATCCAGTGAAGGTGATCCAGGTCAGACACCATGCAGCAATTCCAGGTCCATCATGGCAGAGGGTTCATAGACCTGAGCCTGAGGGAGGGGATATACAGCCAGCTCCAGGCTGAGCTGGAGCCCAGCACCACCCTGACACAACTTAGGGAGAGATGGAGGGTCCTGGGCTGAGCTTAAATGGGCTCTTGGGCAGAGGGTGAGGGGTGACCCCAGCTGAGAGAGACCCAGCTGCTCCAGGTCATTAATGTCTGCTAGTGCCTGTCACAGTGAGAACATTCACTTTCCTTAAAAGTGAAGAATATGTGACAATATCTATACCCTGTATGTGACAATACCCAAACCTGCATCTGCACCGTGCTTCAGATGTTACTAAATCCAGCCTGGGCAGGATTTAGTAACATCTGAAGTGTATTGTAAGCAGTGTAAGTGTATTGTATAGCAGTGTATTGTAAGACTCTGCTTCTAGTTTTCTGTATGAACTGTAAATAATGCCCAACAGTCAAGGTATCTGTGAGGAAAAGACACGGTGAGACAAGGCCAGCTCCTCGCTTATGGCTACATCAAAGGCAAAGCTGCTCCCTTCAAAGGCAGACAGGAGACTTTTTTTTCTGGAGAAATCCACACCCTGACTCCTAGGCATATGTGCAAGGGAGGGTTTTCTGCTTGTGACTTATGTGACTTGAAACAAATCAGATGTTGAACCATATGGGTTTGGGCCTTTTTGAGACTGTAAACTTTTTTTCATTACAAATAGAGGTAATGATGAGGCAGCTGTGTGCTCCAGAGCTGCAGGCCAAGAGGGATGACGACAGACAGGTGGAGTGGGACAGAGGGTGATGCCATAAAAATACATAAGGAGATAAAATTGCAAAAGGTGATTGCATGCTGCTGGGTCTGGCATGACAGCAGGACATCACAAAAAGGCTGAAGGGCAAAGTCTGCTCCATTGAGAGGCACAGTGCTGGCTGAGCACCAGTCTGAGGGCAATACCTGAGCTCTGCAAAAGACAACAGACCACTCTTGTTCTTGGCTTCAATTCAGCTGAGCAGTCCAGTGAGGTCAGAGGGCTCAGACCACACATTTTGCCTGTTGCAAGTGCCCATTACTCACTCTGTACAACTCCAGAGGGCCATATTTTGGCTTGTAAGCTGTGCACTTGTCATTTATTACTGCTGACTCTTTCTACTGTGCTCATCTTTGCTTCCCCCACACTATTGCATTGTGCTTATTTCAAAAACAAGAGGATTGTTCACTCTCTACAGCCTCACCCTTTCCCATTCCCTATTTCCAGTGGTCTCCATTAGGTAAGTTTGTAACAGAGCAGTTGAGAGCAGCAGACTTAGAGAAAAACCAGAAAAACGAAACAAAACAAAAAACCCAAACCAAATAAAAAACACAAGAAAACCAAAACAAGCAAAACCCAACAAAAACCAAAAACAAGCAAACAAACAAAATCCACAAACAAAACAAAAACCCAAACCCCCCCCAACAATTACAACAACAAAACACCAACAATGAAACATCCACACCAGAAAAAAAGAGAAAAGAGGATGTCTGTGTCTCCTTACCTAAGGTGAGCCTGCAGTGGGAAGACATCTCAGCCCTCACATCTATCCTTGTGCTCATGGATGGCACAGACACAAACAACTCGTCACCTAAGAGGGGTGTGAGCCCCTATAAGAGTTCTTGAGAGGTGTGAGGAAGTTTGTCCTGGCACCCTTCACAAATTCTAATCATGATCCTCTGTTTTATACATTATATTGAATTATTAAACTTAAAAGGGTCTTTTAAATTGGTTAATATTAGATTTTAATTTTCCTCTAGATGATTTTTCAAGAAATTATATAAGAAAGGGAAATTCTGCAAGGGACAAAAAACAGAACACCATCAGTGTGTCAAAAACCTTACTGAAGTCAATATATTTGATATCCCCTCCTTTTCTTCTATCCTCATGGCCTTTTACTCTTTAAAATTAAATTAGAGCACTGTGACATGACTTGTGCTTGGCAAATCTGTGTTGGATGTTGCTCATCTTCTTGTTTTCCAGGTATGTGTCTATTTGCTCCAGCATTTTTCTGGATTTTGAGGGTAAGATGACTATTGTACAATTCTCCTGTTCTTTTTTCTCTCACCTCTCCCACCTTTTAAAGATGGGCAATACATCAGTCTTCTGGTATCATCCCAGCCCATCCAGGAATTCAGAGATACCATTAAAACTTCTGAGATTACCGTTTTTCAAGGACTGCAGGATTAAGTCAGCCCCAGCCAATTTCAAAATCTCTAACTTATCTAAGTGTTCTTTAACCTGATTTTACCCTAATCTCTTGTGAAATTTCTTTTCCTTAATATTAATTTAGTAAACTCTTATTCACTATTTACTTTTACTGAATATTGTGAAATAGACATTAATTCATAGAGTCATAGAAGCATAGAATCACAGAATGGATTGGAATGGACCTTAAGGATTTAGTCCAAATCCCTCAGGAGGACAGCAAACTTTTCATTTGCTGTTCCTCATGTTATTAATGGACTTAAGGACTATTTCTTGTTGACCCTGATATCTCTTGCTGGCTGAATTTGATTCATTTGATTTTCTACCTTTTTCATTGAATTTTCCCTTATGTATTTGAGTTAATCCTTTATGATAATTTTCAGTAATCTGAAAATTATAGTTCTTTCTTCTGGTGTTGATAAAGAATTTATGATTTCGTAAATAAATTCCATTTCTTGTGCTCTCTCTAGGATAGTACATTTCTGCCTTTTCTCTCAAGTGAAGATCTGTCCATTCTCTGATTTTACTGAAGTTTGAATATAAGGTTTTGGAGTGGGTTTTATTTCGGTTGTAGTTGGTTGTTTGGGGTTTATTTTGAGTGTGTTTTGT
Source organism: Trochalopteron elliotii (assembly GCA_024734555.1). Lineage (NCBI taxonomy): Eukaryota > Metazoa > Chordata > Aves > Passeriformes > Leiothrichidae > Trochalopteron > Trochalopteron elliotii. Next base: position 2,515,586 of record JANPWX010000391.1, read on the forward strand.
TATCAGCTTCTTTGACAGCAAACAGCTCATGAAAGTGGCCGTGGGAGTCAGAACTCTCTTGGCACCCAAACTCTTACCCAAAGAGCTGAGGGTTTATGGCCTTGCTGTGGGGCTTATGAAGCTGCTGGGACAGGCAGAAGTGGCCACACAGAACTTTGCATTGCTCTGTATCTGGGGTTGCTGGAAGAGCCTGTGGTACCAGATAAGGGTTTTCAGACTGTGCTATCTGCCTAACCAGCTAAGACTTGTATAAAGTGTTCATGATGCCAGAATTCAGTCTGAATTTGCAATTCCCTGGCTATTCATCATTTTTTCCAAGGGCCATGAAGAAGATGTCATTGAGCTGGCAGTGCTGAGCCTAGGATGCATCAGGGAGTTCACTATACCAGGAACTCAGCTATAAGTCTGCTTTACACATCTGGAGCAATGGAAATGGCCTTAATTGAGGTTATAAACTAGCTCATGATGACATTTCCTGCCAGTTCTGTGTATCATAGAGGATATGCATGCACTGAAAAGTCTTAAATCATTCCTGAGCTGGAATAGAAAATCAATCTCTTTAAATATGTGGTAAGAGTAAAAGGTTCATTGAAAACTGCCTTGTACTTTCAGGAGCAGAGACTCAATGGTGTGTATAGAAATATCCTTCACAAAGTTTCTTCCCATACATTTTGTTTGAGATGCTTCTGGGGCAAGTTGAGAGTGGCCAGTTCCCCTCACTGCATCATTTTCTAGACTTATATCAGCAGCAGGTTTCAGTCAGGCTAAAGATCAAAGGCTTTGATCTCCAGTCATCTCAGCATAACTAAAAGGAAGCCACATCTGGAGAATTTATCTAATTCTGTGAGCTATAAATACGTATGGTTTTGGTACTATGCAGTTAATCAAAAGGCTGAAAGAGAATACATGTGCCAACCTGCAAAGGTTGGATTGTACTGTAGGAACTGATGAAATACCTTCTGATGCCTATTTCTGTGTCTAAGTAAACCACTCAGTGGTTTAGCACTTTGTTCTGGTGAACTCAGTGCCGAGGACACAAGCCTTCCAGAGGCCTTAAGAATTAAGTCACTTATTTCTAAGCAAATATAAGTTTACTACAGGGGAATAGCTCAGAGACTTTCCTTGCAAGATTTTGAATCGGTCCACTCTGATGACAGGGGCCTCAGGATAAAACTTGGATCTAGGTCTGAGTCCTGAATTTTTAATTCTCAAAATCTGGATCAGCTTAAAGTGCCTGGACTGCATCTCTGATTTCTCCCTTTTGCTCAAAATCAGCCATAAACAGCATCAAGTTTAATTTAATCAGGCAGCACTTAAACTATGTAATCAGGCTCCAGTGGTGACTCCCTGCTTCAGCCCCCGAAATACAACTGATTTGTGCACAGGAGCACCGAGACAATCGCAGCTCCTGATTAGCTGAATATGCCACTTGTGTGATTATTTTTAAGCTCATGTACTTTTGCTGCAGGGTTTTCAAGAGTGTGTAGCTGCTTTACTTGAAGGCTGCACCTCAATGCTTGTGGCAGATCTATAGATACTGGAGTGGCTGAAGGATGTCTTGGCAGGTCAATGGCCAAAGTCTGTGCTGGGACATGGAGGGATTTGCAGATACAACACCTGATTGGGAACCAACCCCACAATTTCTGAAGACAAAATGGAAAATGAGTAATGAGGATCCCCATAAAACACTCCCAAACAAACAAGCATTGTCCCCTACACCTGCCTGTGCTGCTGCTGGTTTTCCTTGCAGGGGACCATTGCTAAGGAATCTCCACATGTCTTTTACCTGCCAGACTTGAGACCCAATTGCAAAAAATACCAAAGCCCAGAGAAAGACTCAGAGATGACTACAAAGCTTTGTAGTCATCTTCATTTCTCTCTTTTAAAACTCCTTTTCCACAAGTAAGGAGGAAAGACCTGTAATGAAAGGCAAGTATTGAAGAGCAGCCCAGGACAGCTCCCAGTTTCCCAGCAACACAGACACTCCAATCATTACTATTATGATTTCACCTTTTAAAGAATCTCCTGTCTATGGCTAATTTTACATAATGGGCTTTATTAATATTAATTATGTCTCAAGCTCCTGCGTGATGTAGCTAAGACATAGAGTTTTGAGGCAAACCCCAGTTACATGATTGTGAAAGGCATGAAGATTGTAATGAAGTCAGAAGTACTCCCCTCTCCTGACACCCTCATTTTTGGGACCAAACTCAACCCTGCCTCCTCCCCAGCTGCAAGGATGGCTGCTCATGTTTTACCAAGGAATAATTATGCTTTGCAGCTTCTCATAGCATCCTTCACCTGGCACAAGCAACCATCCAAAGCTGAGCAGTACCTCCAAATCAGAAGAAATGGAATAAAGAGCATTGTGCTGTAAATACAGCATGAAAAGTCATGTTTGGCAGTCTCACCATACTTTTAAGCTTCTTCATGTTTTATAGAACAATTTCAGAGCAAGACTGACTCATTTACAAAGGAAACCACTTCTCCTCCTCTCTTCAGGCACTTGAGAGAGGTTTGTTTCACTGATCTTGTTCCTGCCAAATACTTGCTACAATGAAATACTCCGAACCACACTTACTCATCAGAGGACAATCCTCTTGGGAAAACATTTCCTTACTTTGCCATATTTAAAACAGGATACTCACAGATCTCTAATTGGAATTCTGTTGACTAAGTATTTTTCTTGACCATTCACACCCATCACTGGGTAATGGAAATTTGATTACTGATGGTTTGCACCAGAAGAAAATAAATTTAATGCTTTCAACTGGTATGTGTACATGGAGTCTGTCCATACCACTTTTTTCATTATCTGGCTTAGAGTAATTAATTATTATTAAACCTTGTGTGCTGAGTTTGGGCAACTATTTTCAGCAGAAGAGAATTCTGGATGGTGAAAGGGCCATTTAGAACCTGGTCTCCAGGGCTTATTTCACCAGATTTTTGCATGCTTGACTGACCAAGTTTGCAGTGTGAAACCCAGGGGCAATACAGAAAGTTCGGCTTTGTGCTGGTTTTGAAAAAAAGAAAATAAATCTTAATAATACTTTAAAATTTATCCCCAGGGTTGCAAAGAAGAGAGTACTTTAATTGTAATGGGTGTTCAATAATTAGTAATGTGAACCACTGGAGAATCATTCCAGCAGTAGCAGTTAAATATGCTCTACAAGGAAAAGTGAACATGATGAAAAGGTTGCAACTGTAGATGTACCTCCCTAAATACACTTCCTTTGCAGGACAGAGTCACCAGACTGAAGACAAAAAAAAGCCACAAGGCAGCCAAAAATAAAGAAATCTGGCCCATATGTGTGGATGTGTTGGTGAACAGGGTCACACAACCTGCTGTTCTCCAGCCTAGGTGTGTAAATCCCCACTGTAAACCCTGGAGGGTGAAGGAAAACCATCCTTTCACTGAATATAACCTGACAGTTTTATGGCTACCTCTGTATTGGTGTCTTATCTCCATAAGGCCAGACATATGGCAAACTCTGAGGCTGTGGGCAGCCCTGGCTCCTGATGGGTGTGGAGAGGTCCCAGCTCCTGCACCCCAGGGAATTCTCCCACCCAAGATTCTTGTGCTGACTTATACAATGTTAATTGGCTGGAAATAGCCAAAGGAGCCCTCTGCTCTTGGAATGTTTTGACTTCACATGGTTACTTCTCATAAGGGTGAAACCTTTCTTCTTTCTTCTTACTTCTCATAAAGTGTGAAGTGTCTGCTCTGGTCCCTGTGCCTATTGCCAGCAAAGCCTGACCAGTGTAAAACACCACCCAGAGGGATTTTGGTAGAATTTAGAAGTTCTGAGCTGGGGTCAGTATTTTATTTGTGTGTGCTCATCCATTGTGGTTCATTCCTCAAGCAGCTCTGTAGTCCATGAGTGCCAAGACATTGCTCCCAAAAAGCAAAAAATCCTCATAGTGGTGAAACTCTAAATGGCTATTTTATTTAGTATTTAAAGACCACTTCTCCTTTTATGCAGGTTAGTACCCTTGAAACCCCTCTGATCAATACTGGAGGGCTTATGACCAACATAAACCCAGGAGCTGCTGTAAATGGGTCTCTGCAGACACGGTTTCTGTGCACGGGTATTACTGCTCAGGAATGGGACTCCACATTCCAGCTGCTATAAGACTGCTGGAGACTCAAAACCACCCTCACTTAAGCTCTGAGTCAAGGGTACTTCAGTTTCTAGTTTAACCCTTGAGGAATAAAGCCCGAGCCAGTGTGCTGTGCACAGGGCTCTCAGAGGAAGGCAGAAAGGCTCACGAGGCATTTACTCACTCACAGGCTGAGCATGCACACAGATTTAAGTGGCATATTAAATGTGTCCAGGCGATTCTGAGCCCTTCAGAACCCACATCATCACTTGGTTTCTGCTTTAATTTTGTCATTTGCCTCCTGGCCTCCGTGGGCATGGGCTGCTTCATGATTCCTGCCTGCAACGTTTGTAACCACTCCTCCCATCACCAGATACGTCCCCTCTTCACAGCCCTTAAGTACACATCTGCCTTTTCTCCCTCCTGCTGGGGCTTTTCCACTGCTGTCAGTCGCTTGCAGTGCCCAAATTTCCCCTGCCTTTTGCCCAGGTCAGCATCCTCACCTCCCTCCGGCAGATCATTACAGCAAGTGACACTGGGTTGTTCCTCTCAAAACTCTTTAAGCTCAGACCTGAAGCAGACAACATAAATTTTGAAACAAAGCTCTGAGTCTTTATACAGTGAGGCATTAAATAATACAGCAGCCTCATGAATTCAGGCAGAATTCATAACTTTGATACAGCTGAAATGTCCTAAGCCTTCACTTTATATTTCCATGCCTTGATGCCATAGGAAGCTGATGACTCTCTGAGGGCTTTGCTACAGAAGAAAGTTGTATTGCTGAAGAACTTAATGTGAATCCATAAACTGATACAGTTCGACTGGAGCGAGGACTGTGCTGACACTGATTTCCATATAAAGTGGCTTATTATAGGTTAGTCAAATGTGGTCCCAACCAAACCAGGAAAAGTTGATATTAACTTGTATTGATTGAAATTTAGAGATTAGGTGTAGCAGGTGGCTTTCTGCTGTAGATGATCTCTGAGCTGTGTGGCTGAGGACAGCCCAGGGAGGTGCCAGCACAGGGAGGTGCCAGTACAGGGAGCTCTGTCTCCAGAGGGATTCTCTGCCATCTCTGCAGTGCCTTGTCCTGTGCTCCAAACGTTCATCCTTTCCCTGGTACGTGGCTGGTTGGTTGGTGTGGAGGTGCTCATGTGTACCCCAACATCTGCCTTTACAGGACTGCAGTGTTTTCACCTCCACCCTACACTCCTTGACGGGAAAAAAGATTGTATAGAACAGTGCTCAGCTGCTGGGTGGGGGGAGCAGATAAGAAGCTACTCTTTCTCTAATTTTAGTGATTCTTTCATTAGTTGATATCTATCAGCTTCAGATCCTTCAGATTAATTAATGCATATAGTTTTAAAAGCTCTAGGCACCATATAAAGCTGTAGGTCTGTGCTGTTAGACAATCACACAGTATACAAATGACTTTGCTTCAGTAAAAATCTCTGAGTTGCAATTTTCTATTCTATCTTTTGCTACAGAAACACCACCTTGGATCTAGGTAGTAGCTAACACAGAGAATAGTGGGTGAGGAGATCCCAATTTGAATGTGTTTCCCTGGTTATTTTAGGGACTTGTTGAGTAACAGTGTGAGGGGAACCCACTCCATTCCCTGTGTGTGTTTAGAGTCTGTGCTGTGATTAGTGGTACTTCACAGCCCGTCTGTGAAGCATTCTGCAAAGTTTTCAGACTGAATAAGTCACAGAATTATACACATTTCCATAATTATGCATGTGTGTGCTGATGCATTTTTATTAATTGAGTAGGAAATTCCAGTCCTAGTAAGAAGTCCTAATATGTACAGGCGACATATTAGCTAAGAATGACTTAAAATACATCTCAGGGATGTGCTGTCACCTGGTGTTAACACCTGCAGAAAAGACATTTGTACAAAACAGAGGAATTGGGAGACCAGATCCATCAAGGCAAGACACGAGGAAGCCCTTTGCCCCAGGACCAGAGCAGGAACAAATGGAAATAATTATTCTGGAGAGTGAGCAACTGAAATTCCTGTTACAAGGACTGTTTTAGCCATAAGCTAGTGAAGAGATGAAAAACTGCCATCAGAATGAAAAGTGCTAGAAGCAGCAGAAACACATGCAACAGCAAGGTTAGCAATTGGGTAGGAAAAAGGAGAAAAAAAACTCTGCAGAATCTTCGCTCTCAGCAAAAATTAAAGGCAAAACCCAACAGATTCTGTTTAAAGAAATCGTTTACAGCGATTTTCTTTACTCCCAAGTTAAAGTGTGCATGTTCTCATTCCAGCTGAATAAGGGAGCCTTTTTGCTGATGCAGAACACATCTTACTAGTTCATTTTCAGTACAATGCACAGAGAATTAAGTGCACAATTCCTGGTAACAAGAATGGAGATTGCACACGTCTCTTTCCTTCCTGCACATCACAAAATAAATAACTGGGAGTGCAGGGCAGAGAATGCCAGACACATCACTCTGGCTTTGGTTATCAGGAGTCAGAGGGCTACAGCTAAAATCTACCCTAAAACAGAGGAAATATTTCTCTGTATAGCAATTCTTCCTATCTACCATTTACAAGAGCAATGACCAGCCTTAATATGCAGCAGCTGAATACAAATCAGGCTGTGAGCTCTGCGCTGTGCAAAACCATCAGAAATAAATTCCTGAATTTCACCTTCTCAGGAAATCATGTCAACATCAGCACAGCCAGGTCTTCCTCCCAGTATAATCTCAATCAGGCCACAATTCAACTCTGATGGGCTTTTGTAAATATGGGACTGACCTTTATAAACGTGTGACATGGGCTTCACTGGCTTCAATATCCGCCTGATCTGCTGAGGTGATGAGCTCCTTCTGCACTCATTGAGCTCACGGGGATTTAACAGTGTGCAGGCTCTGAGCTCGGCCCTAAGCACTTGGTTCAGCATCTGTGAAACAGGCATGACATTGATCCTGGACTTGGATGGGTCTAAGCCAGAGCAGAAGCAGAGCTCCATTCAGTCACATGGGGGTGGGGGGGGTAGAAGTGTTTTTTTTTCTTGCAGCAGAAAGGCAGAAAATACCTTATTAGAGCAGGTCCAAAGGAGGGCCATGAAGATGCTCTGAGGGCTGGAGCACCTCTCCAATGAAGACAGCTTGAGACAGTTGGGATTGTTCAGCCTGGAAAAGAGAAGGCTCCAGGGAGACCTTAGAGCACCTTCCAGTACCTCAAAGGAGCTTGTAAAAAGGAGGGAGAGGGATTTTTTTATATTGGCAGACAGTGATGGAACAAGAGGGAACAGTTTTAAACTAAAAGAGGAGAGATTCAGATTAGATGTTAGGAAGAAATTCTTCCCTGTGAGGGTGGTCAGGCCCTGGCACAGGCTGCCCAGAGAAGCTGTGGTTGCCCCATCCTTGGAAGTGTTCAAGGCCAGGTTGGATGGGTTGGAGCAACCTGGGATAGAGGAAGGTGTTGCTGCCCATGGCAGAGGGATTGCAATGAGATGATCTGTAAGAGCCCTGCTAAACCAAACAATTTTACAATTCTATAAGTATTGAGAAAATACTTTATGACAAAGCTGCCAACCTGCTTGTAAGATTATCATGTCTGTTGGTTTATAGCTTCATCTAATTTAATGTTTTCCTTTCTCAAGGAAAAAGGGGGTGTCTCCCTGACTGGATGGAAGGTGCTGGACTCCTGTCTGGAACTGGGAGTAGCTGGGACAGGGTCACTGTCACCTTTAGCATTAAAGCCTTCCCCTGCCTGGCACAGAGGGGACATGGCCAAACCACAGCTTGCAAATGGCCCAAACTGCTCTTTAGCCCTGTCTAGGACACAAATGGCTGGGAAGGTGCTGCAGCTATAGCTCATGGTCACCAAGCAATGATTGTGAGGCTTTTAGCTGGAACTCTGACCTCTAGCTGGAAGTCTGCCCTTTCTGCCCATTTTTTATAAGGAAATCACTAAACCATGACACCCTTTTACCAAGTAACTGAAACAAACACAATCTCTTTGTTATTGATTGAAGGTGATGGAGATGTTAGATACAACTAGTTTTTGTAATCATCAATGTCTCTTCTGAAGAGAAGACTACTGGATTTAAATACTACAACTCTAGTTTCCAGAACTGGCTGAAAAGAGAGTCTTCCAGTAAATAAACTGGAATAATTAATTCCTGGATAGTACCCTATCATAATCATGGAACAGTTTGAGTTGGAAGGGACCTGTTAAAAGTCTTCCAGTCCAAACCCCCTGCAATGAGCAGGGACATCAATGACATTGGGTTGCTCAGAGCCCTGTCCAACCTAGCCTTAAATGTTTCAATGGACCCACCACCTCTCTGGGCAACCTGTGCTAGTATTTTACCACCCTCATTGTGAAAAACAGCTTCTTTATATCTAATCTAAATTGGCCCTCCTTCAGTTTAAAATAATGAGGCTGCTTTTGGTGTAGAGGATACACAGCATCATTTCATTCTTTCCCTGTAAAAACAAAACACACCAAGGAACAGAAAGATAAAATTCAGCAGTGAACGTGCTGTATTTCAGGCTCTCATCAAAAGCTGCTGCTGCTGTGGCACGCCCATGTGTTCATACAACGAGGGCACCCTGAGACTCTGCCAGCTACAAATTGTGTTTTGCTTGCAGCTCTGATGAGGAATCATTTTCCTAGTGAAGAGAAGAGTGGCCCTGCCTGGAGTTCCTGTCTCTGAGCCTCTTCGTGTATCTATAAATAGCAAATCATCAGCTCACCTCCTCTGAGCTCATCACACCCTGCCTGCCTTCCCCTCCTGCCTGCTTGTTGAAGCTGTCACCGTGACTCAGATGTCCCCTATCAGATTCCCTGTGCAGGGAGATTCCCCATACATTATATGGCATCGTGAAGCTATTAAGCTCCTTAGGTTTATATCATCTAAGCTGCTTAGGTTTCTATCACCAGCAGTGATATGATGTTGAAGAACCTGACATTTGAAGCAATGTAATTACAATTTAAGGTCTCAGAGCTCCTAAACACTTAAGTTAACAGAGAGGGTCTGCATCATTTTGACGACAACACTGAGTGAAAATAAAGTGTCACAATCCCAGACGAATGTCATACACAAAATCAAGGACAAACATAAGCTGTGACCATGGAGGGCTGCAGCATTTCACAGAAACCCCTGCAGAATTCCCTAAGACACCAGGCATCAATCTATTTCCCTTACATCCAGCCCCCTGCTCAACAAAAATATTATTATTTACACTCTAAAGCAAAATTCTCTGTTATTCTTTGCTTAAGAAACGCACAGATGAAAAAAGATATTTCTCATTTTAATTGAGTTAATTTTCAGAGTTTATTTTTAATTGCTGAAATGACTGTAACTTCAATCTAATATTGCTTTCAACCCCCTGTAATGGCAATTACTCGTGTATTCATCAAAGTAGGGGATTGTTTGCACTAGAAATCTCCAGATAACCTGCTTACTCAGTGACGCTGGAGATATCTGTCAGGCCCTAATACTTCATTTCCTGAATAAATGTTTCATAGACTCCATACTCAGAATGTGAAAAGAGTAAAATATTCTTTTGATCATCCATTTGAAATATTTGCTTCATCCTTTGAAAATGAATGTAACCCAGCATGCAGTCAGCAGTGAGACAATTAAGCTGGATAAATTAATATACAGAGATTTAATGACATTTTGTGGTCTTTCAAGTGATGCAAAACCAGAGTTTCATTCTTCTCCTGTATACATCTGACCTCTGTCTTGCCAGGTTTAAGGATGAAGTGTTGCTGAAGATGCTGCTCAAACATTCCATTTGAGATGAGTGTGGATGCCAGAGCCAGCACAGGCACTCAGCTCCACCCTTGAGGTCCAGGGCAGATATGGAGATTTTAACAGTTTGACTCAATGATTTTAAACGTTTTCCAACCTAAATGATTCTATGGTTCTGTTCTATGTCTCTACCTGTACACACCTAGCATTTTACCTACTAATATTGCAGGGTGTCCTGCCCTACCTGTACCAAGCTCAGAAACAAGTTTTGTGATTGACCCAGAGGAACTGTATCTCATAAAATAAAAATCCTAGAGAACTGTGTATTTGTTAATATAACCCACCCAGGAATGCTGTGACATGCATACCTACAAAACAGCAAGGAAGGTGTAATTGCAAGAGCTGTGAGTCCATCCTTTTTAGATGGATGTGCACCAGTACAGCTGGAGAGCCAGGCTGCTCTTCATGTTGACCCTCATAACTCTCACCTGCTTGGTAAGCAAACACAGTTTGCAGGAAAGAACAGAAACAAGCAGCAATTTAACTTGTGCTGCTTTACAATATTGTTAGAAATGCAGAACTGCAGAAAAACAGAGGTGGAGGTCAACCAGTCTATGAGAATTGTATTGTGTAACCTGCTTTTGGAGCTGAAATACACACACTGAGGACAATTTGGCTTCCTACTTCACGTGTGCATATTTTTAATGAAATATATAAATTTCCAAGCTTAACTATTGATTTATTATGATGTTTGACAATTGGTTAGCAAAAAGAGACCAATAGTTCTCTTGGCACTAATTGTGATTATGTTATTTTCTTCCTTTCCGTGCCTGACTGTTCCCTGTCATTGTCTTCCTTACACCTGTGCTGGAAGCCCTCTGGAGTAAAGTCAAGGCACTGGATTTGTTTGTGTGGAGCCCATGTAGGCTCCTTGCCATGACTAGAAATCTGAGACACTATAATAATTCAAATAATAATATGCAAACAGAATCCAATGTCTTGTATTGAGAACCTGTTTCTGCTGTGCTTTAAAACACCAATAAATATGGATTTTCCTTGTGGTGTCACTTATTCTGTTATGTATTTTTATCAAGGGAACCAGTTGCAACAAGTAGAATCCTGAGTTGGTTAAAGCTTATTTCAAGTTAATTTAAAATAATGTGCTCTCTCCCTTGACTCATCCATCTCTACAAAGAAAGCAGCAAGCAATCCAGGATATTCAAAGCATAACAACATTCAGATGTGTCTAGACATAAATAGCAACTTCTAAACCAAGAATTTGCCTCTGGAGCCTTTTCAGTAGGTCCTCAAATAGAAAATATTTAAAGGGCGATCATGACAGTATAATTTCTCTTTGTTTGAGGCAAGGATGGAGTGAATGTGTCATAAGGCACTAAGAAAGAACAAGAGGAATCTCAGTGAGACAAAATGAAAGGACTTCATTATAGACAAGACCCTCACTCTGGTTAAATCAATCATAAATCTGTTGATTTCAGTAGCCAAGGATTTAATGACACAGCTTCAACCAAAACCACTTTTTAGCACCGTATTGTACAATCTGAGGCCTCAATTTTATTTTTTTTCTTTAAGTTTATACCCCAGAACTGCAGGATCTGGCCATGTGCCTGCAGCAGAGCCCCCACTCGAAGCCATGGCTGGAGCAGGGCTCAGCAGGGACTTTCAACAACCCTTTGAGCAACATCCAAAACTTCCAGAATGGGAAAACTCTTTTTGAAAATGAGTCGACCTGGGATTTCTTTGACTGTCAGTAAATAACTGGAATTTCAGCTCTAACAAGTTGGTGTTTCCACAAATTGACATTAAAAGTGTCAAGAATATGTGGCAAAGAACCCATGAGAGAGATTCACTGACACCACCTGTGCCAACAGCACCAGCTGTGCCTCTGACCTCTCCCAAGCAGGAAACATGGGAGACTGAAACTCTCTTCACATCCCAGATTGCAGGGAAAGACACCAGCAGTGAGTGAAGGAGAGCTCTGCCTTTGCCTCATGGGTTATCACCCTGGAACAACACACCCCCTTACCCCAAACACAAGCTTGAAGCAGATGAATTACAATGAAAATAATGGTCACTGAAAATACCTACATTTTAATTTTGCTATTTCTTTATAGAAGATAAAGAGCAAGCACACAACCAAACTGGGAACAACAGATGGAGCTCTCCAGTCCAGTCCTTTTCCCATTTAATAAAGGGTATGCTTTGCTACCACTTAATTCAATGGAAAAATTCCTTTAGGTCTCCATGGGAACAGCATTGGGTAATACTTAACTATAAGTACCAAATTCTATAAGCTTTGGCTGAAACTTTTTAGTGTCCTTTTAAAGATCTCTGTGGATAAAGAACTTCAGGCTCTGGAGTCAATAAAGTCAATGAAGCAGCTTTCACAAGCACCAAAAGTTCACTTTCAAACTTTTCTACCAAATAGTTACAACTACAAAATGGAATTTGGGGGAAGCGAGCACAAAGAAAACACTGTAATAACCAACACAATGACCCTTTCAACAAGGCAGGCGAGCAGCCTTCTTAATGAAATTGGACTTAATGTACATTTGGACCAGACAGTGAAAGAAAATCTCTCACCACCACATCACAAGGCCAATAATGTGTAAACAGATAATAGCAAGAGCTGTGTGGTTCATAATTAATTCAGAGGAGATGGCATTTCTGCCTTCTTCCCACTTTGGTCAGTCAGTGAAGACAATTTGCTTCAGCCTGTGTAAAGTATCATATTTCAGAATGAAATCCTTCAAGTCCCATCATGATAGCACTAACATGAAGTAATAAAATAACAATATTTATATCTACTGGACATTGCAGTTGTCTGGCAAAATTCTAGACAAACCCATGAATCCATAATCTTCTAGTCATACCCTGGACATTGCAGTTGTCTGGCAAAATTCTAGACAAACCCATGAATCCATAATCTTCTAGTCATACCCAAATCAATTGCAAAATTGACAGAAATATAAAAACCCCCAGAAAATATAAGAAAATTATTTATAAATAAATGGTGATGATGATAATGAACAGTGTGATTAATAATCTAATACTGAGACTGAGCAGTTAGAAGTTCAACAGGGCCTTGAAAACAATGTGCATGTGTTCACTGATTTTTGCAAGCAGAGGTTTATCCAGGATAAAAACGTCTGTGGGTCTCAGATGCTTGGGGTGACCTTTCTCTGACCAGCTTGTTCTCTGATGAATACGTATTTAGGGTCCCCTTTATGCCTGAGGTTGTTGCTGTGCCAGGCAGGGCCTCTGAATCCAAAATCTAAAAAGGCTTCAGAATCCTCTCCAGCTTGGTGGCTCTCAGCTCAGCCCATGGTATGTGTACCAAATTGGCAGCTGTCAAAATTATTCAGCTTAGAAATGCATCAGACACGGTGGTTAATGACCCAAACTGAAAAACAAGGGAAGAAACACAAGATCTTTTCAGTTCTAGGGGCTGAGGGCTGAATACCCTGTGCTACAGGTGGAGGCTTGGGCAGGGACATCTGCCCACCTTCACCACTAACAGTCCCTACAGCCAAGTCTCTGTTACCAGTGCCATCAAACCATGTCTCACTTATTGCAGTAGTGTGACCCAGCTCTGGCATTTGTTTAAGGGCAAAATTAATTTATTTTATCACCTCACTGAACTCCCAGTTGAAACACTGACATACTGGGATTTTAAAACAAACTTTCTTCTAGTAATGTTTGCACCAGCTCAAAAAATCCCACACTACGTGCTTTGACCACATTGTGGAAAAGGGCTCATTCTGGATGCTGAAAAACATCCCCTGGTTGAGAGAAGCATGTTTGCTTTCTGGCAGGATGCAGTTTTCACACAGACCACAGCAGACACAAGCATTAAAAATGGATTCACCCAGTCACGGAGGCTGAATGTTACCATGAGTGGGACAGTAGCAAATACAGAAGATACCCTGTCTTTAAAATCTTTATTTTCAGTGTAGAAACAGAAGATAATGACAAGAAACCTTTAGGGAACATCACCATTTCTACAGCCTATGATGGTAATTACAGTCATTATCAGAAAATATCTAAATACCTAAAATCTAATATCTAAAATCTAAAAAGTTCTGCCTATATTTGTTCTCTGCTCTTGGTGACAGAGCTGAGATGAACTCAAGGTGCAGTAACAATGCTAAGCAAAAAAACTCCTCAAATCCTAAAGCCCATTTATTTTCTAACACTACTACCTGAAGTTTCTATAATAGCTCAAAAAGCCCTCTCCTGTGTATACACACACACATAATCCAGGATATATTATTTTCTAGGAGACTCATATCCTTTGAATGCACAGCAAAAGCAGAGCAGCATCCCGGTAGTGGGGTTTGTTCATTGATTCTACATATTTAATTTTTTTTTAGATTTAGCTCCTTTTCCTCTCACCTCTTTCAGCATCATTAATGTGAAGAGATTTCTAGAGATTACCTGTGAAGGTTCACGTTCAACAAAACTGTCCACTTGCCTGCAATAACACATAATTCTTTGCTGGTCTTCTAGTTTTGAACTGGTTTTATCCCAAAAACTTCAATAAAATAAAAAGAATGCCTCCTAAATCATTCACTGCTCTGGCCACATGATGTTCATATGGCCCAAGGCTGGATGCAAGGGTTTATACCAGTTTACACTTCTAAGGGAGGTTGGGTGTGCTGAGGAAGGTCTGTGATCCGCTGTCAGTGTGACAACACAGGACACGTACATTCCGTACTCTGCTGAAGCTCTTCCATTAGAAAGATTGACAAAATCAGGGAGAGGAGGTCAGATAATTGTTTCAATACTTAAACAACAAATTAAACAGAGTGCTGGAGCTGGCGCTGCTCACACAAATGCTGCCCACAGAGTCTCTGGTCACTGTTTCCCACTCACAGTCCAACCAGCCACTCACCACAGAGCCCCATCCAAAGCAGAGGTGGGGAACCTGCCTTGCCAACTCACACATTACAGCAGATTGCCTGCTGATTACACCTTTCCTCTTCCAGAAAACAATTCCAAACAAATAAGGTATAGTATTTGCCTCGGACAGCTTCCACTAACAGTAAAAACCTCAATAAAAACACAGGTTGGGAAGTCTGGCTGGATGAGAAGTCTCTTCCTCTCCTGGTGCATTCTTATATACATCAAAAGCTATTCTCACAGACCCCTGACATGTTAAACATGAGGTATTTAACTGTCTACATTATCTTACCTATTTTATTTTGAATATCTCACTGCCGCTGTAGTGATCAGGGAATCTTCTTTTTTTCCTGTAAATTTTTTATTAGGCACCTCCTAATCTCTAAATATTAAAGCTTTATTTGTTTGACACACTGAATTAATTGACTATTAATACAAAACCTCCCACAAAGAAGCTGCAGATATAGTACCTCAAGCTGTGATTTCTTCACTTCTCACAGCCTAAGGCCTCGATTCTTCAATTACACCATTTATCTGTACTATGGTGAAGAACCCCAATGGGACAACTGACACTAGTGAAGTTAATCACATTTGTGAAGATCCAAGTCCCGTAGTTCTGGCTTGGGACTGCATTTGGATGAGACATCTTTAGGGAACTGAGATCTGAAGAAAGCAGCAGGAGCAGTGCAGTGCTTTTATGAATAATGTTAGTGTGATAAACCTGAAGGCAAAGGTGTTCTTGTACCTGAAACTCAGACTGGAGAATGCCCAGGAATGGTTCACACCCACAGCCTCATCAATGGCTTTCTGACTGACACAAGAACACTGCAAACCTGGATGACTCAGTCTGTCACCTGTAAAATCAGGTGAATGACGTGGATATATACGACAAAAACTCTGGGGTGAATAATTTAAAGACATCTCCACTGTGATTTTCAATCTTTCTATGAATCCAATGGAAAAGAAGTGATTATGAACTGTTTAATATCAATGAATGAAAGACCCATGAGGAGCTATAAATCCAGAACTGTGAATGAAAGACCCATGAGAAGCTATAAATCCAGAACTGTGAACCCCCAAATCCTTCCTTAATTAATCCCACTGTCCTAGAGAGCTTAGTGCATTACATCTCCTAATACATTAAAAATCAAGCATCCCAGTATACTATTTAAGAAGGTAACTGCCACAGTTGTGACTACTCAGTGCTCTTATGAATCAGTGCACTTGAACTTCTTTGTCTTTGCCATCACTTCTGTTCTTTGTAGTATAAAGAGGGGAATGGGCTTTTATGTGTACATTACTCACACTTCTGGCCTGTTGTTTCAGCATCCACACACTGGGACAGCCTGCAGGGCTCAGCCCAGGGACCAGATGGTCCCAAAAGGAGGGTGGTGGGAGCAGGGAGCAGCAAGGAACACACAGGCCTGAACAGTCAGTACATGTAAACCCACTGGAGATGATGAACACAGGCATGTGAAGGCTGCAAGAGGAATCTGTGGAGGAATCTGAGCAGCACCAGTGAGCACTGACAGCTCACATGGGTCAGGCTGAGCAGGACTCTGTGTCCTTTACACCATGACCTCTGGCCTGCTTCCTTCTGCCAGGTAATAAATCTGTTTGCCAGAAAGTTTGAGCAGATTTTAACCTATGCTCTATGCTTGTTTGTAATGTGTATTGGTGGAGGGCTCACAGAAGTCACCCTTTCCCCCACACCCCCTGGGGATGCACCGTGCAGCCCCCAGCTGCTCCAGGATCCCACCTTCAGGAACACCAGTTCCTCCACACCAGTGTCTCCCCACAGGTCATCACAGAGCCTGGATTCTCACCTTTTTCACATTCCCACACAGCTTGCAGAGTCATCAGGGTGTTAACATGGGAAATCTGGTGAGCAAGGGAATGCTCCTCCCCACCACACCCTGGGATACAGCACCTTGCCTTTGTCTGAGGGACAGCAGGACATTTTCCAGCCAGACTTTACTAAGTGTAGGCTGCAGGTTCTCCCCTCCCTCCACAAAGAATGCTCTTAGACACCTTCAGACACACCTGGCCCTGAGCAATGTGGGTCCCAGCACAGGCAGCTTGCAGTGCTCATCATTAATTAAACCCCCTTCTACTCCAATTTTGTTTCTCACACATCCACTGCCTCCATCCCAGAGACACAAAAACACGTCCTGAGCATCATCAATCTATAACGGGGCCAAACTGGCTGTTCAGGAATAATCAAACTAATGTGAACACTAATGAACAGCAAATCTCAGCTCATGCACATGTCAAAGGAACAAAAATACTGAAAGAAGAGGCAAATTAAAGAAAAAATCAACAAAGTTTAGATTAATTCTTAGAACGAGGAAGCTTTTCCATGTTATATTTATGAACAAAAAAAGCTTTGCATTGATGTTGTTTTAAGTCACGTAGCACCACTTTGCCAGTGTTACTGTAACTTCACCACAACCAAAAGCAAATTGGATCCCTTGGAGTTTCTGTTGTTAATCAGACATAGATTAAAAAATTCTTAAACACAAATTCAGCAATTCCAGGAAAGCAAACTGACTTAATGAGAGCAAAGTTATTACGCAGCATTGATGTTTTTTGAGCCTTTACACACTAATGCTTATACAAGGCAGAGTAGTTTTACTCCACAAGCTACTAACAGAGTCTGGTTTGACACTATTCTGAGTGTCATTTCTAAATCTGAATGCTGCTCCTAGAAATCACAGACCTTTACAAGCAGGTGTGAAGTGTAAATTGATATTTTGTTTCAGTGCATTAAGAATAACTTTTAGTAATTTAGACTGCTGCAAATAAACAACATTTTCTTTTCTAGGTGAAATCAATTTCCATTGCTTTTTAGGCACCACTGAGCTGTATTTTGGTATGGGATTTGGAGAGTTTAATATATATGTAATGCTGGCTGCAATTATGACAAAGTTGTTACAATGTTAATGCTGGAAGAAAAAAAAATGGCTTAATTCTTTACTGTAGTCAGCTAGCCTGGTTTACAGAACAGATTAAGAAATTACCACCACATCAACACTTACAAAAACAAAACCAAAGTTCTTTCAACTGTCAATTTAAGAATATGTGGAGCCTCTGTGATACTGACATGAAACCTGACCACACAGTACACAGTCGAACTTTAAAGAATAACTCCATTAAATCTGCAGACATGTTTTTCTTCTGTTGGTGATTAATCTTTTCCCTACCCCCAAGGGAAACTAATGGGAAACCTCTTTAATTATTAGAAGATATTCAAAACTATATTACAGTATCACTGCATGAATATAGGACAGATTTAGATGACATTTCCCAGGTTGGTAGAATACAGTATTTCAGAAAAATAAAGCTTATTAGAATACGTTATCACCAAACCTGGTCATCCAGGTTATGTTTGCAACTTTGCTGCTGGTTTGAGGTGGGACTTTTAGCAAAATAGTTACATCTGTTTCCCCATTTGTAATTGGCAGCTACCAAAACGTCTCTTCCTCATACAACTGAGGACACACAGAATCAAGTCAAGCTGTGGTGCAGAAGCAAAGACATGCCATGAAGACAGTTGCATTGTGGATTAACTTTTATGTTTGTAAAGTGCAGGGTATTAACAGCATGGACAAAAAATGAGCCCTTGGAAAAAGAGAGTGAGAGCAGAATGTCTTGCACTAAGGTTATGTATTTAACAGTTTTACATGAAATATTCATATATAAAAACTTTTTAAGTGCTTTTCTCCAATTTAAAAATCTAAAGAATTCAAAAATAAGGCATTCAATATTTGAAAAAGTACAGATTTACAAAATGTGTATATTCTGTCATGAAAACTCCACACCAACATTATACACTTGGAAAAAAATACAAACAGGATATATTACAAATTTATGTAGCAATAACTTAGTTCTTACCATGCAATAAAAAGGACGTTAATTGAGATACACAAGCTTTTAGCTTTCCCTAAACTGGAGGGCTTAATTTTGTTTGCAAATGAGTTTTTATGCAAATTCATAGAACTGTGGCACTTGAAATTTCTGGTAGCCTTTCTATTGAGAGTTAAATTGTACATAATGATTATGAGGATGGAGAATAACACTGCAGCTGTTACGAATCATTCCAACTTTGTTCGACAATAGCTGAAACTCTTTTCTCATATTCACGTTTGTTCTCCTGGTAAAGTTGTGCTGCCTGACTGTTTGCTGGACTGTTTGGATTGGGTTCATCAAGCAGAGACTGGAAAAAGGGGAAAACATATTGTGAGGCAAACCAACACATTTATATCAGGAAAAAAATCAACTTACTTTCAAGTCAAATGTGTTTCAGAGGCAGACAACTCAGAATGGCCCAGTTGAAAAAAGACTAGTTAAACTCATGGTTAGGCACCCCTGATTATATTACTGAACTTCAAATTACACCCTGCCTAAGCATCAGTGCTGCACATGCCTGTAGCTTCACAAACCAAATAGAGACAGTTTGTGCTACTCAGCACTATGGAGGTAACTGACTATTCGGTAATTACATTACTACTGTCATTCAGGACTAAAGAGGGGCTTAAGATGTCTCCTATGAAACATCACTGTTGAAAAATTAGAACAATCACACAGGAGCAAAGGAATTGTGCATTTCCACTGTGCCAGGCCATTTTTACTTATTCCAAGTAGTGTGTTACAGCAATATTGTCCCTTCGAGGGCTTCACAGTAAAGTTAAATGTTTCAAACGTGAGGCAAATTTCTGCATCTGATATCCTATCTTGAGTAAAAGGAGTTAAAAATGAACACAAACCAGTTACTGCGTTCTTTCCTGTGTAAAAATATATAATGGCAGTTTTGTAGCTCAGAATTAATAATTATGTAGCATCTTTGCCTTTATTTGATCTAAAAAGTACTGCTTAGCTCATAGGGATTTGAAGTTCTCCTTGATACAGACACTTGGCTATACCCATCACTGAGCTGTGAATTCTGGAATAGAGACCAACAATAACATAATTATTTGGTAAAGCAGTTGCAAAATTACCTGAATTGAAGTTAAAATTGATGAAACATCATATGTTGGACTCCAGCGATTCTGAAGAATATCTAAACAGATGCTGCCATCTGCATACACTGCAAATACAACACAGGTATCACTTAGAAACTCAGATTTATGGCACTGTTCAAGGCAGAGTTATTGTTCCAGTTCAGTCTGTGCTTAGATTAATGCTTTAGGAAAGAGGACAGCAGTTTGTCTCACCATCTTCTGTGGCTTGACACATACTTTGAAGATTTATTACTGAAATCAACAGAACACCTAAGAGGGGAAGAAGGAAGGTCTCAAGATTATGGCATTAGCACAGGAATGGACTTGGTGTCCTGCTCCTCCAGTGTGACTGTCCCATATTGTCACAGGGGAGAGGCCTCCCAGAGAGCAGCAAGGCCTTCATGCAGGAGGGGAACCACTCACAGCCATCACACCCTGCACAGGGGCAGCTCCTGCCCCATTTTCACACACCCTACACTCACCATGAGAGCCACCAAGGCAGACATTAGAAAACATGGCAAAGTGCCAGAAATCCTACTTCAGGATTTATGAACACCTATCAGTATTTCTGGATACCTACCAGTCTTAATGGAGCTCAGAAGAACCTCAGACTCACTGTTCAAACTTCTACACCCCTTGTCCTCCAGCTTGTTCCCAACAAATTACAAACCCCGTGGCAGAGACAAACTGGCCTGCACAGTACATGAAGCATAATTTCTACAGAGGAGCAGCAGGCAGGGGTTTTTTTCTGCATGAGTGCACTCAGCAAAAGCTATCACTGCTGGGGGACGAAGCACAGTGCACTCTCATAGCTGTCCTCATCACTGAGCTTGGGTCACACACCTCCTCCATGAGCAGCTTCATTTTCCTCCCTGTGCTAGCCCTGGTTGGCACAGAGCACCAGACAAAAGCAGGCACTTGGGTGAAACTTCACCTGGCAGGAATAAGCAACCCTTGGCTCCATCAGTTCCCTGATGAAGGGGCTGCACAGACACAGCTGCTGTTAAATGGGAGGGGGCAGGAATCTGCAGCCAGAACTGCCTCCTCAAACCAACCTAAGTGCAGCTGCTGCTGAAAATACTCACAGGCTTTGCTACTGAGACTACATATTGATTAGTAAGAGGCAGATAGCTGCTTCTTAATAGCATCATAACCCTTAATTTTTCATCGAGCAGTTGCTGTCCTAGACATCTACTTAGGGGATGGAAAGGAAGAGAGACTAAGCATTCTCGAGCTTCAGAGAATGCATGACCACACTGTAATATTTAATGAGTATCAGACCTAAATAAAGATGGTTTACTCACCATTTGGATGGAACATTTTTGATAAAAACCTAACAGTTGGAGGCTTATTTGGATATTCTTCGGAAAACTCTATTACTAGTTTAAAAGTACCTGTCCAAACAGAGATAAATGCAATTAGATAACAAACAACAAAATAACATATCCAGGAACACAGACAACAAATTCATTTATGTGCTCCATGATCAGTATTTCTCCTCATTAATACATAAACAAACAACACTGAATCAGATTGCTTTTCATATATTTCAAGTGATAATGGAACTATGGAACTACTGCTCAGAGTAATAAACCCAGCAGCAGAGGTTGAGTAGGAGCTTGGAGACTCACTGTATCCATGGCAAAGGCAGCCATATCCAACATTATCCCACTTTTCCATGACCCAGTGTGCTGAGTCCATGGACTTGGGTGACTTTAAGGTGTTTCATTAAGAAGGCATTGTGATGCCAGCAAAGAAACACTGGAATTTCATAATCAGCAATCTCAGTCTTTGAAGCTCACAACTGATTCACTGAAAACCTTTGCTATGGATCAGTGAATAATTTACTGAAACTCCTCCAACCCAACACAGAGAAAAACCCCATCTGCTGCCAATTACTGCAATAATACTACAATTATTAAACTCATTATTCCTCATATGCCTAAGGGAGGTTCATTACACACTAGCTTTCATGTTTATGTACAAATTTGGAATTCCCTCAACTTCACTGAGTTCTATATTGAGAACAACTCAAGGTTTTTCACCTGTTCATTAGGAGAACAGTGATGAATCAAATATGCCAAAAAGATGAAACGAGAAAAGTTCTTGTTGAGCTCAGCTATAGAGATGTGCAAACACACCTGGCAGTGTCAGGCCAAGAGCCTAAAAGCTCCTGTGTGTTGGTATGAAAAAGCCTTGACAGAAGCATTGCTTCACAGCTTTCTAACAAACCATGAGCCAGCATGACAAGACACTGCTTAGATCAAGAGATGTATTTTTATAGCCAACAAACCTCACTCCACTTACTTGGTTTGTTTCAAATTATACACAGATAGCATCTATTATTTTTCAAAAGCAGAACAATGTTAGCACTGGCAACATTTATTAGACTGACAAAGGATACAAAAGTTAGCAACTTACCATCTTCAAAAGGTGTCCCTTCAGGCCTGAAAGGTTTCAAAAAGAAACTCCAGTTAAAAGGGATCATTACCTACTTCCACACAGGTACAATAAATGTACATCTTCTTTCTCATTCTCCCCAAGATATAGGTAGAAGCACTAACTTAAATGCTTAGAGAAGCATCCACAGGCAACTTCTGAGAGCTTTATTGTATCTAAGACACTTCTCATAGACACTCTGCTATTTGGAATATCTACTTTATCATCATCCCAAACAATACACATGCCTTTAGGTGACTAGATTGGAACAAAAGAGCAGATTATTAGCAAGCACACTTCAGTTTTATGGAAGGATACTAAGCCATCTCCCACAGGACACATGATGTAACTCCCCAGACAGATCCTGTACCTTGTCCTATTAGGATTCAATCCAATCACTAATATATCTGGATTTAATGGCTGAGAACATGTGGCACTTATGTACTCTAAAGAGAAATCCTGCTTTTTCATGAAACAGTATAACCTATTTATTAAGCCACATGCAAGCTTTATTCAACAAAAAAGCTGAACAAATTTAAAATTTAAATTTTTTCCCTCCTAACCATTCTTCATTTTCTATGAAAAGAGATTTTTACCATAACACTTGGCCATTTTTTAAAGTTTACTGACTTTACATATATGAAACAAGAGAATAACTGTAAAAACAAACATCAGGTTGTTATATTTAGCCCTCTGATACCGAATTTCATAGTGACCAAAACCTCTTACCCAAATATAACTGCATTCCATTGCATTATATTATTCTCAGATGGTGCACCACTGACACCCACAGGAGGGTCTTCTTGCAATCTAAGAATTACAAACATAGAAGACAAATCATAAATATGAAATACCTCCACCTGCAGATGTAATTTACCAGTAATATCCACATTTTGTAAATATTTTCTCATTCCTGAGCAGAAAATACACAAAGCATTACATGCACATTATCAACGCTCTGAAAGACAGACCTACAAGGCAACACACACCAAGATCTTCTCATGTTTTACACCAAGACACAAGGGCACAACAGGTCTGATTAAGTGTTCAGAGAGCAAAGGATTAACTGTAAGAATAACTTATAGCACCACGGACAGCTGGGATTTATGGTGCTACACTGTGAACTATGAGAGAGCAATTGCTGCTGGCTGCCACAGTGAAGAGGAGAAAAGCTGCAGCCACAACCAAGAGCAGAAATCCAGGCAGTGACACACACAGAGGACTCTGCTGGGACTCAAGGCAAGTGACCATCAGTGGAGCTTTTCCTGCAGACCCAGATCTGTGTGTGAGAAGTGGCTAAATTTGGTATAAGCCTATTTTGACTGACAAGCTGATTGCTTCAAAAGGGAGCAAAGGGGAAACCCATGTGCTGCACCTTCCTCTTACCAGTCCAACAAATGTGTTTATCTCTAAAGCAATCACATTTTAAATTATTTTTAGTTCCTTAATCCTTGGGCTAGGGAAAAGCATGTCAGTTACTGAAAGCTTCACAAACTTGAACCAGAAATATGTACTGCAGCCAAAGGGCAGGATCCAAATGCCCCCCTGTGCCCATTGCTGGATCCACATTAAGGATCACAAGACCCTGAAGAATGTACACCCAGGGGGCCCCAATCAATCCACCTGATCAAACCCCCCCAGTGACAGCTCCTACCCCCCTCCAGAGTCATGCAAGAGTAAGGAAAATGCAGTGACTGCCCTTGTCTCACAAACAACTCTTGAGTGTTACCACGAGGTTTGATAATATCACAGCACACTTATAAACAAGTCACTACAAAAAGCTCTGCAGACCAAGGGACAAATTCTAACTAAATGCCACGTGCAAATGCAGATTTATTGAGAGCTGTCAGCAGCACAGCCAGGCAACCCTCCCTGCACTTGCACTGCCTCAGCCTGGGGTAACACCCTGTGTTGTCCAAGGATGCTGAGCAGTGGTGCTGCCCTACAGAGCAGCCCAGAAGCTGCTCAGAGCCCCTTTGAACTCTGTGTTTACATCCCTGCTCTTCAGGCACACACAGCCCAGACAGCTGAGTATCAACAGCATAAACCACCTACTATTTTGGTCAGGCAAAGCAGGAACAGGGCTTCTTCCTACGTGACAGCCAGGCTGCAGGCCAGCAGCAGTGCCTGAGCATTAGCCTGACAAAGGCATCTGGGAGATGACTTTGTTTTTTAGATCAACTCCAAAGCACATGTGCACCCTACTTGTCACAGGGTCTAACTACAGAAAGGATCTGGCAAGGACTAATCCTGAAAGTCCTAAACAGCAGGGAAAATGTGGTATTAGCACTCCCTTTTTATCAGCAAAATAAATAAATAACCCTTTTTTTTCCTTTTGGTTTGTTCAAACAAATTAGAGGAGGTAAGAAACCTGCTGAACTGTTCTCTCTTCACTGCTCCTGACAATCACTGTATGCAAAAGCAGTTTATATTTAATGAAGTGAATCAGAGTTCACAGCACACCATCTATTATTTCAGTATGAAGTATAAGTAATGTAAGAAACAAATATATAACTTGCATCACAAAAGAGTAGAGTGAAACAAAAACTGACATGAAAAAGTTACATAAGCTTTGGAATATCAAAGTTGCAATATGTATGACAAATAGATTTGATTTACTTTGTCCACTTGGTTATAATTTTCCACAACTTTAGAGTTTTCTCTCCAGCCCTAACTTCAAAATTATTAAACCAGTCCTTGTAGGAATATAAAGGCATAAACCCCACATGTGACTGCAAACTTGAAAAATTAATTAGTCAGCCTGAAAAAAAACGACTGGTTCATCTGTGTAACTAAATACAATAAAAAGTCTGAATATCCTGTTTTGATTTGAAAAGGAATCAAGCAACACCCACTTAGCAAACACCAACACTCACACAACAGCAGGGGAGGGCTCCACTTCCCAAAAACCTCCTACTGCTTCTAGATTCACGAATCAGGCTTTTGTCGCTGTTGCTTTACGTGCAGCCACGTTAAGCAACTACAATAGACGTCAAGTGTTTACTGATGTGTTTTCAGGGGCTGGTATAACATAGCTATGCTAAAAAAAGAGACACTATAAAAGCTGACTCACCTCCAGCTACTCCTGAGCGACCCACTCTGGGGAACTCTTACTGTAAATCTTACCAGGGAGCCCCCCACCCTTTTCCACACTCTCTTCTAGGTATGTTTACGTGTCAGACTGGAAATAATTTATTCCAGAGTCAGTGGTTCAGACATTAACATTTAAAAGAGTGCAACTAATAACTGCTCCTTTCGCAGTTCGCATATATTACACAAGATTCCTCATGACTGCAAACTTTAAACATAGCACCATGTGCATAAAAACATTACAGGCCATTTTGGTTCTTATTGCACAAAACCGAAATCTTCGCTAACTCTATGCGCCTCCTTTCCAGGTGGCTATCACAAACTTCTTTTCAGAGAGACCCTCCGCCCCAACAAGCCCGGAACACTTGTGAATTGTGCCGGAGCTATTCCGAGCTGGATCCTGCGGGTACCGGACGCGCTCGGCGGCGGAGCGGGGCGGGCCGGGCCGCACGGGCCCCCGGCCCCTGGCAGCGCCC
>JANPWX010000391.1:2541704-2564848 GCA_024734555.1 Trochalopteron elliotii
AGCTCTCCAAACGAGCCAGCAGCAGTGGGGGGAGGCGGGTGCGAGCGGCTCCGCGCTCGGCGGAGTTTGGGGAGAGGTAGCGGGAAAAGGTCCGGGAGAGAGTCCAGGACTGTCACAAACCGGGCCGAGCCGGGCGAGAAAAGGTCCTGGAGAGCCCGGGACTGCCGCACCCCGGCCCTGCCTCACCCCGGCACTCTCGCACCCCGGGTCCGGGAAGAGAGCCCGGCCCTGCCTCACCCCGGCGCTCCCGCACCCCGGGCCCGGCCGAGCGGGAAAAGGTCCGGGAGAGGGCTCGGGACTGTCCCACCCTGGCCCTGCCGCACCCCGGGCCCGGCCAGACGGGAAAGGATCCGGGAAAGGATCCGGGAAAGGGCCCGGCGCTGCCTCACCCCGGGCCCGGCCGCGCGAACAGCAGCGCTGCCTCACGCTCTCGGAGCATTTCAGTCTGCTCGTGGGTCAGGTGAGATTTTCTCCGTGCCAGACACACCAGCTCATTCTGATTTAACTGAACTTCTGCAAAGTACAGAAATAATTACTCCTGGTTAGATTACAAGGTTATACGTTTAGATTCTTACTTCTGTGCTGTGTATTCAGCCCACTCCCACTCTTTGCAATAACCGGATGTTTTAAAAATTTAGTTCTTATCAAATTTTAATTAGGGATAATGGTTCGTTTTGCCATATGGGTCCCTCAGCATCTCTCGAAGTTCCATCTAAATACAGACTGATGTCCTGGCTCTCAGCCCTAAAAATCCCATTACTCCAACAGACAGAGCAGGTCTCTTTGAAGTCATGACCCACTTCTTATATGGAGTCTTGGAAGTTATCCCTGAACCTGGATTTGTGTGGTTACATGTGCCTCCCTGCTTTTCTTTTAGATGATTTTAAGGAGGTCAAAACATCATGGGACTCATAATGAAATGACAGAAGTAAACACTGTCTGCATCCCCTGCCCATTCCCTTTCCCTCCAGCCATCTGGGTGGTGGAACAGTGTCAACCCAGGGTTCAACAGCACAAAGTTCAGGACTGCTTTTTCACCAAGTCAGTGCCAGGCCCTGCTGCAGCAGCACCACTGACTGGGTTATTTAGAAGAGGAATTTGTATTTCACACAGGGTGGGATTTAACTCTGTAAAGATTTACTCAGAACACTTTAATCCAATGTCCCACTTTAGTGAAAATAGTCAGTGGCCAAAAGGGAGCGATTCACACAAAGCCTGGTACTGCAGGGGAGCAAGCTTTTCCAAAAGGCTTGGTAACAGGAAACTGTAATATCCCAGCTGCTAAAACATTATTCCCCACACTGGTGAGGAGTGGTTCCTGACAAGCAATCCCCTCCTCTAGACTTTCCTCCTCCTCCTCCTCCCATCACACACGTTTCCATTTTTCATTCCACTGCTGCTCCTCTACCTTTATCCAGCTTATTGAGCTCCTGTTAACTTGGAAAGGAGAAAGCAACCTGTAAAAGCCACTGCAAGCTTGGACCTGTACACAACATGAAGGACACTTAACAACATTAATTAATTCTGTATTAGCAGGTGCTGCTTCAGAGCCCAGACAGGGCATCCCCTGTCCCCAGGGCAGCTTTCTGCCCTTTGAAGCTCAAGTCACTCTCAGCCTGTGCAGGGAAATAAACAAAAACCAAACACCACCACCAAGCTGGAGTTGAATCTGAAACCCTTTGTTGTTTCCACCTGGCTTGGGAACTTTTTCAGCAATATCTCAACAGGGACAATATTCCCTCTCCTCTGACACCACCGGGGAACAGTGTATTGATGTTATCCCATGGAATATTTTAATCCTGCCTGGCAGTAACATGTGTAGCTGGTAGTTTTAATAATAAAATAAAAGCTTTTTTTTTCCTCTGAAGAGCTGGATGCAGTTTTTGTTCTGTTGATTGCATGGCACATACATGTTTTAAAATTAACATATCCCAAGCTACTTTCAAAAAAGTCAGTCCAAAGTAATAATAAGAGAGAGGCTCTGTCTTTGCAAAGGTGGTTTAATATGTCTCAAAATGAAATCTGCACTAAATATCCACTTTAGATTTGTATCTGCTGTTAATTTTTTCCAGTACTTCCTTGTTTAATGAACTTAAATGCATCACTGCCATTATAATGTCACTATGGGCATTTTAGTTCAATTATTTTCAATTTATCCTGTACTTGTAACCCACTGACATCCAGAGATGAGTGGAAACAACAATTTCAACACTAACTTTATAATTTGGTGCCTGGAGAGTTTTTTTTCTGTGCAACCATTAAAGCTATCCACTGTAACAGTGCTTCAAACACTTGGAAAAAATCCTTACACAGTCTGTGGTCTAGAACAGAAAGCAATGCGTTCCTTCTTGAATAATACTGGGATGGATGTAACAACTTCCTGATCAGAAAAGTGTTTCAAGTTCAATTTTTTATTTCTGTTTTTTTAAAATGCCATTTGATAGGGTATTACATTAAGTTAAAGGTAATATTTTGCAGCACAGTCTATAGTAATCTTGAATAAGTACTAGATTCTTGTGCAGCATTTCACAAAACCAAACGAAGGTAACTTTGCCCCATCACAAGATGATGTGTGTGAGCTGTGGGTGCTTCCATGGCAGAGTTCCTGTCTGTCCTCAGCCCCATCAGGCCATGGGAGAGGGAAAGCAGAGCTGCCTGAGAGGCTTCTCCAGTTCTGCAATTCCAGGGCCATCCTTGGAGCTCACACTGCCCTGCCCCAGCTTCCCCAGGGCCCTTTCTGGCAGCTGTGGATTGCATCAGCTGCCTCTGGTTCCCTCCCCAGGGCACATTGGCCAGGGAAGGGGCAGTGGATTTGTTGCACCAGTTCTGTGCCATCCCCAAACACAGCAGGGATTTATCCACAGGTGTTTCCTCACAAGGATATTTCAGCACTGTGGGGGTGCAGTGGGGAGATTTCCCCTCAAAGCTCAGTTTGAGTTCAGACCTCTGTCTGTAAAAAGTTCACAAGAATTTCAGTCTGGACGTAGGTCAGGTTGGATTTTCTCTTTGCCAGACACACCAGCTCCCTGTGATTTAACTGCACCTCTGTGAAGTACAGAAACAATAACTTGTAGTCAGATTACAAGGGTATAAATTTAGATTCTTACTTACTTGGATTCTTACTTCTATACTTCATATCTATCCCATTTCCACTCTTTGCAGTAACTGGATGTTTTTAAAATTTTAGTTTTTATCAATTTTTAATTAGGGATAATGGTGCATTTTGCCATATGGGTTCCTCAGCTTCCCTCGAAGTTCCCTCTAAATACAGACTGATGTCCTGGCTCTTGGTGGCACTAAGGGGACCTGGCACCAGTGAGAGTGTAGCCCTCAATTAAAAAAAAAAAAGGGAGGGTGTAATTTAAATAACAGATACTTTATTATTGGGTTAAAACCAGCTTTGTAGTTAACCTAGAATTGCTTCAAATTATCAATAATGTAAAAATTAAATGGTAAATGGACCTCAGTGTGAAAGAGTACCTTTTTACTGTGATTCTTTTAATATGGGAGTTCTTATCCATGATTTATTAGCGTAAATAAAACACATTCAAGAGGATATTTTTAAGCTGATGAAAGGAGCTGCTCCTTTTTTTGCTGTATTCCTGGTGCAGCAGTATTGGTTCAGAGTCTGAAGATGCACCATGAAAAGTAGTGTGGTAAATGTGTCTGAATATTGGAGGAAGGCTGAGAGAGCAGAAACAAAGGCTTTTAGCGTGTTTTCAAATTAATGACAGTCTTTAGTTAAGCAAATTACAGTTTTTGTTAGCAGCCTTTTAGAGGAAGTCTCTATGAACTGAAATAAAAAGCCATGGTAGAAAGTGTTTTTCTTCTTTTACCAACAATGATTTCATTATAAGAATATTGTTAACCCAATTCACGAAATTTTAAGCAGAAAGAAAAAAGAGTATTTAAAAGAAAAAAGAGTATTTAAGCAGAAAGAAAAAACTTCACCTAGTATTGGAATTTATCAATCATACAATTCAAGATGAACTCCAGTGTTATTTCCATGGATTGGATAACAAAGAGCTTAAAAACTCTACTCTTAAAAACTCTAACTGGAAAAGGTAAGCTTTTCCAGTTAGAACAAGCAATTGAGTACCTTCACAACAATTATGAAAGAACCAATGGAAAGATTAATCATAAATAAAGTGCTATTGCTTCTAGAGCACAGCTTTTCTTTATTGTGTTTTGTCATACAGATATCAAATGTGTTAATTCTTAATTAAGAACAGGGGTTGGTTTTGTAGTGTAAGGCTTCCAACTGGTATGAAATTATCTGCAGAATTGGAACGTTGGACTGGATGATTGAAGGAGGACTTGGGTAGCAGCAGTGCTACTCCAGAGAATTCAGACCCCTCTCTGAAATTCAGAAGAGCTAAAAGGATTCATTATTTTGCATTCCCACCTTGTCCTTCTCCTTCACTCTCTCTCCTGTCTTTTATTCACTTCTGGTTTGTCCTGCTGCTGATGGGTTGGATACTGTGCCGAAATCCATACTGTACTGTGCCAAAATCTTGCTCTCTTTTGCTCATCACCTACATTAGCTGTTGCTAATTGCAGCAGAATCAGGACATTGATGACTTTGGGAAATTAGGGCACTCTGTGCCTCAGAGTCAGTTTTGATGTAGCAGGAGGATTTTTTCAGTCCATGCTTTCATCCCTTGAGTGCTTTTAAAACAAACAGAATCTGCTTCGTGTTAAACTGTATTGTTTGGTTTTGTTGGGTTTTTTTCCTTTTTATTTTTTCCCCTTCCTTTGTTATACACCATGATTTCATCTGAGAAGATTTTGTTAACACAAAGTGGAATCACTAAACTTTCTGATTTAGTTTTTGCTTAAACATGAGCTGCCCCTGGTGATGTTTATACAGATTATGTGGTTACAAAATGGTACAGGGCTCCTGAACTGATTTCAAAAGACCCTACACATGAAAAATATATGTGGGGGGTTTTTTGGAGGGGGATGGCACCTCTAATTCAACTGGTTTGGAAAAAGCAGTTTCCTGCACATGAACTTCTGCATTCAGTGCCACATTAGCAAAAGGAAAATAGTAATATAAAAGCTAAATTAAAATGGTGACGTGTAATGTGCCCACATTTAAGCTCAGAGTTACCATTATGTTCTGGTTCCAGATTCAGTCAAAGCAGTGCAAAGTTTATCTTTAAAAATAGCACTGTTGTTATATAAACCAAACAGCAGAGTTGTTTTATAAACCTGTAGAAGATGGTAGTCTCTGCCATTCCCAGGTAACCCATGCCTGTTTGCCCTGCAGATGGTTTTCCATATTGTCCATATCAAAAACGTGCATCAGTGCTGGCACTGAGCCCCTGGATGATCAGTGACAAGGGCTCTCTGTGGAGCAATGCAAGAGAAAATGCTGGAAAAGTGAGGAAGCAACAGTGTGGAACTTTGGAGACATAGCACACATGGTTAACAATGTAATGACTTGGAAGTTCTTCCAAGCGTGTACTTAATTTCCACTGAAGATTTATTCTGTATTTTGTAAAATTCTGTTATTGTCCACCTACTATTATGAAATTCTGTAAAGGTTTGGAATTGTGGAGAGGAGAGATAACTCCTGTTATAAGTCATGCTCTCCCTCATGCTTTAGATATTGATTATTAGTAGTAATAATAATAATAGTTATAACAACAGTACCCTGCAGTAGTTATTCTGGCAGTGCTGAACTATAAACATGGAGGCAAATAACAAGCCAGGATAATTCCCTCAGTCTCAAACCTCAGTTTATAGAGCAGAATGAGTCAGCGTGAAGGATCTGCTTTTACATATCCTTCTTCTCTGAGAGGAAGCACAGGGAGGAACACAGCAGTGTTGGATATTTGGATTCATTTCAGTTTTGAAGATAGTAGGTTTTTTGATGAGGGATTTGGAATGTATTTTACCAATCCCTGCATGGATACGAAAAAATAATATGGTATACAATCTTTATATCTTTTTTAACCAGCTGATTTATTGTCTGTTAGTAATGTCCTGTTTGTCAAGCAGCTGGATACTTCAAAAAAAAAAAAAAAAAAAAGCTTGGAGGTTTTTATAGAGCCCAGGATTTTCAGGGATGGTTCTTCTTGAAGTTCAACGTCCTAAAAATTGCAAGGAAGAGGTTTTCCCAGCTCACTGCCTTATTGGAAATGCTACTTCCTATTAGAAACTCCACTTCCTGTTAGAAATCCCATCCAATTACAGGCAATTACAGTTGCCCCAAAGTCATATGGGGAGTTCACAGGGTTTAATTGGGTTGTCCACAGAGGAAGGATGTGCCATATCAGAAGTTGCTAATTAGAGAAGTTGGGATTTTCAGAAATGCCAAAGAGATTCAGAAGTGTACGTGCCAGTCCACAGTCTTCTAAGTATTTCAGTTAATTTAAATTCACTGATGTTATAATTACTATATTCACTGAGATGCAGTTGCAGACACTAATGGTTAAAAAAAAAAAGTGTTCTGTTCAGACACTGAATTTTGTTTCCCCTGATGTCAGTGGGAATGGGAATGGATTTAAGTTTTGCCATTTCCATTAAGCAAAATCAAAAATCCAATAGGCAATTTCCTGCCATAAAAAGATCTGAGAGAACAGATGGAGGAAGAATAATCTAATTGAGATGCATTTTCTTTTTTTCTAGCTTGCTCTATTTCATTTTTAAGAGCATACCTAAAATGTCTTTTTCCACAAAGAGAGCTTGTTCATTAAGCTTAAAATAAATGACAAGCAAAAAGCTTTTTTACAAATCCAGAATGCTCGTGGTGATACCAGACATTTTTAATAACTGATTAACACCACAAAAACTCAAACAAAAAGGACGAAGCACTCTGTTGAAGACAGCCCAGTGAAGCTTTCACCAGCAGCAGGCTCTTCTGACTCATTCTTTCTCTTGCAATAGAAAATGCAGTTGCTGCAGAGGAATGAAGCATCTCATTCATTTCTAGGGGACAGGGAAAAGGAAAGACCAGAGGCCAAGTTTTCCTCCCATGGCTCGATTTCAGAAGGGGTTACTCCTTCTCTCTCTTGTACTGTACTTCCAAATCTCTGATAGTCGTACTGGGACGTGTTAAAATCTTCCAGAGTCATTGATCTTGTTGATGATGGATTGACTTAGTGTTACAGATTCGTTTTCAGAAGGTGTTGAGTTATAACAATTAAGTTTAACACTTAAAATGAAATGGATCTTTGGAGAGAAGGGAAAGCAGTTTATCCATTATGCTACTGAGATTCCTCAGAAGTCTTTGTAACCCTTCAAAATCCTTCACAAACATTTTGAGAGCTTTCAGGAGGATTAATTTTATTTTCTCTCAGTGTTCCTATTTGGGTTTCTTTTCCATGTAAGATGAATCCCACAGAGACAGCATAAAGGGACATGAAGTGCCCCCCTTCAGAAGTGGCCACCACCATCTAGCTGTGGTAGCTGGAAGCTAAATAGGAATGGAGGGATGGAGGATGTTCTTTCAGAATGAGGACATGATGCAGGAAGTTGGTCTCTTCCTCTGGCTTTAGAGGGGTATTAGTTCATCCATTTCAGACATTGGATTTATTTGTTTATGTTGCAAGCATCTGTTTTTCATCTGAACAGCCAAGGAAGAGAAGCAGAGATTCTCAGAAAATGCTTCATATGACTCAAATTAGACAATAATTAAACTATTTAATCAGATGTTCCAAACTGTTTATGGAAGATAGGGATCCTACCTTTCTCACGTGGGCCCTTTAGTTTAAGAAGCTCTAGACTGACAGACTTAAGTTGATCAATATCCCTCAGGTATGCAGAAGAGGAACATATGGATGTGGATATGGTAAAATCAGCTCTGGAAACCCTGCTGGCAGGGAGTCTGAACCCACCTGAAGCTGGGCTGAAAACCCATTGTATCTTCTGACACACTCAGAGAAGGTCTTGCATGTTGGAGGAAGAATCTGTAGGCAGAGATGCTGCATTTTCCTGGCTGCACAGAAGTTTTAAGTTGATGATCTTATGTGTCTAATTTCCTACTCCATGCTCAAAAACTGCATGACTCTAAGAACTTCAGGCTCTGTTCATGGGTGTGAATCACATCCACAGAAACATGAAGTGTAGTGCAGCACATGTAGATGCAATTTGGAAATAAAGATACAAGGACTGGCTAAAGAGAGGTGAAACAGCCTCAGCTACCCTGACAGTCCATTCATAACCTCTATCTGGCAAATTAGAAGAGTATTTTGGGAAAGTCCTCAGCCAGCAGTGTCATCCTAGAGGGAATAATTTCTCCAGTATAATTTAGATAAAACTCTGGGGCCCTTACCTACCCTAGAACTAGGAGCTAAAATAATAACTCACCTTCCACCCACCCACTGTACCAATTCAGAATGATGAGCCAAAAACTATGAACTAGGTTACATAGCAACAGAATAAGGCCCAGACATCCCAGATGTTACTGAAGTACATGCATTGACAAAATATGAGATAATTTAAGTAGAGACCAGACACTGAATAGCACTAGATGAGAAGACTCTCAATAACCTGATGATATTAATTTATTTAATGATATGAACAGATATCAGTCCATAACTATGGATACATTGGTAAACTGCTCCTGTAGAGCAAACTGTCCTTGGTTTGTGTGTGTGTGTGTGTGCAGTAAAGAAGAGATATTCAGAGGAGCCTGAGAATGTCCCAAAAGATCCCCCAAAGCCTGTATTTCCCTAAAGTCCTATGAGATCTTTCACAAAACATTGATTATATGTTCTCCTACACAAGACTAGACTCAGAGACAGTGGCCAAGTCTTCACTTGTCTGAGCCTGCTCCTCAAGAGGCATAACTGTGTCATGGAAAAGCACCAGATTTGGCCCTTTGCAGAGTGAAGAAATCACACAGTGAACAGTGAAAAAAACCCAATTTGTTGCCACCCAGACAGGGTGAGTAAAGCAAACTCTCCAGTCGAATAGCAGATACCATGCAATCATCTTTTAATGCATAAAGAAGCACCAGCAGGTTGTGGGAGCTTAGGATATGTAATTTCTATTTTTTAGCTTGTTTAAAGCTCGGCTTGGTGACAAAGAGATTTTTACAAGAACCTCTATACAGCACTTGGTGTACCACTATTTTAAATTGTTGACCACTTTTCTGACACCCTGAGGGCCCCACGGCGTGACACAGCGTTAAGCATTGTTTGTGGAGTGATTTCTCTCAAAATTGCTCGGTTTCACCCGTGTTGTGCCGAGCCCGCCGAGCCAGCAGGTGTGGCTGTGGAGCCTTTCGAAATCCACGGATTTCTTCATCAGTCCCGAGGCTGCGGAGCGATGACATCGCCGTGCTCCCCTCCAGCGAGGATATTCCAACAAGGTGCGGGTTTGCCTTCTCCCTGGGAAGTCCCAGGGGAACTGTGAACACGGGTGTGTTTGTCCACGTCTTTTACACAGACATAATGTCGGGATTTTTGCTGCAAAGGAAAACTGTTGGTTGTGTCCTTCGCTAACATTCTCCATTTCCAATGCACACAATTGCCATTATCCTTGCAACTACTCATGAGGGATTTGGCTCTGAGTTGTTTAATAGCAAATTTACTTTAGATGCTGGTATATGGTTTAAGAGAAAATGTTATTTAATATAACTTAAAACATCACCATTTGCTATCAGATTCTTAGCAGACCTGAGAGCCTTCTCACAAGAAACAAAATCAAATTCTCCTTCAAAACACAGAGTAACAGCAGAGATGTTGAACTACTGAAAGATGAGAAATGTTGATTTTAATGCCTGTCAGAATGGTGCAGGATTTGGGAAGATGAGAACTGTTCTTCTTAAAATATTTATTGCTGCATAAAATTCTTATTGTAATTACAACCCACTGGTGATTTTAAACACCAGCATAAGAAACATCTTCACTTGTTAAAGGACCTTCCAGGTAGGGTTATGAGACACCCTTTAGGGGCCTGTACATTGTTATGGAATATTTCTTTTGCAGACAATCCTCTGCTGTTTTATTCCAGATATGTTAAGAAAATGCTGGAGAATGTTCCAGCTGATGCTTTGTTACAGTTTCCAAAAATAAAAGAAAGTAAATGAAGGTTGTATGAAAGCAGTTGTGATTGTGGAGTCAGCAGTTGCTGTGCTGATTTAACTTGGAATAACAGCCACTGAAAAAACCAACAAAACTTGGCTCATAGAAATTTCCTGAACTGGAACAGTCAACAGGATTATTTTTAGTTCAGGTTTTAATGTTTTAGTATTTAAAGGGAAAACAGTTGCCAGATGGAAAACATTCTGTATAGTTTGAACAAAAGGTATTTTCT
Organism: Trochalopteron elliotii; assembly: GCA_024734555.1. Classification (NCBI taxonomy): domain Eukaryota; kingdom Metazoa; phylum Chordata; class Aves; order Passeriformes; family Leiothrichidae; genus Trochalopteron; species Trochalopteron elliotii. The sequence continues at coordinate 2,551,974 of JANPWX010000391.1, forward strand.
TACATGCTAATCTTTAAACAACAAATTTTTACAGGGTATGGTTTCTCAACTACCTCTGTTTCTGGAGTTTTCCAATCTCAGCATCATTAACAAAAATAAAGCTAATGTGGAAAAGCGAGACAGGACATTTTAGCCAAAAGCTGGTTTTGGTGTAGTTTTATAGTGAGGTGAGGACATGGTTGAGTTAGGGGTCCAGCATTGCCCAGGAAGCCTCTTCACTCCTAAACACTGATTATGAGCTGTAGTTTGGTGAGCAGGGTGACAGACATGAGGAATTAAAAATATTTATTTAATATTTTTGTTGTTAAATAGCTGATATTTAAATATGACCTGTGAAATTACCTATTTAGACGCTGTAGTCTAATTTTGTATCTGTTTATTCTGTGTAATTAGGGGGCAGATTTAACTTTGGCTGTAGCCTTTTGTCCCAGCAACTAAACACATTTCATTTGCAAGTGTTCTGAAACTATATTTCAAAATTATTTCAGAACAAATATTTGGTACAGCTTGATCAGTGTTTCTCTTGGCAGCAGCTGTGCCTGCTGCAGCCCAAAGTCACGTTGTTTCTCTCCAGTCCCAAATCTTTCCCTAAGCTGTGCTGGCATAATTGCATGTGGGGTTGAGTGGTGAACCCTCTCAAGGACCTGATCTGGATTAAAATAACCTGACCAAAGATGGGTATTTTGAGCTTGGATCCTTTTCCGCCAAGAAATCTTATTTAGATGCTGTGGCACCCACTGAGACTGTGGTCTGGGGAGGGACACAGTGAAAAGAGGGGCAGCTTCACCCAGGACATGGAACCACAGCCTTGGCTTTTCAAACTGAAACCCTGACAGTGACTTTGGCCCATTCAGTATCCAAAGGAAAAAAAAAACCTAAGACAAAAAGTAATTGCATAGCTGTGATACTGCAGTCTTGTTTTAATTCTGTTTCTCCAATATCCATGCCTAAAATAACTGACTGTACTATGAATTAATGGCATGCTACAGGGATTAGTACACACAGAAAACACATGAGGAGTTGGCACAATAACGTAAGAGTAGGGAAAGCTTGCAAACATACATTTCTGAGAGGAAGATCTACTTGGAGAACCTAAATTGTGAACAAACAAAAAAGCTAACAGAAAATTAGTAGGTATTTTATACTTATCTTCGTGTTTGCTGTTACCAGCCCTGAGTGATGGTGGATCTGCAGCAAGAGGAGCAGTTACACATTAACAGCCGAGTCACCACAGCATTATCCAAGATTGTAACTGAGCACAGGTTACCTGTAGAGGCAGTAAAAGAAACTGGAACTAGGAAAATACTTAGTGGAGATGAGTTCAACTGCTCTTCCACATGTTTAACTGGAACTGGAAGGAGTTTGGTTGTACTGAAAATGTGTTATTGAGACTGTATGTGTTGTGGGGGCTCTCTTGTCCATCCTGTGTCTTTGAGGGTAAGCAATTTCTGCTTGACCATGACATTATCTGGTATCACAAGGTGCCTGTAAAGTATTTAAAGAACCTTGCTGAGCAGCAAAGCTCATGCAATAAGGAAACTGGAAGAGTTAATGATTTGTGAAGTCTAGAAGTCTTTGTTTATCACAGGAATTAGGATGCAAATTCCAGTTCCTCTTGCAATCAATTTTCCTATTTATTGTCACATTTTTAAAATTTTCCATTACCTTTCCCCTGTTGCATTTTCCAGGTGGTCACTGATGTTGGTAGGAAAAAAAAGTACAAGCAACCTAAGCTGGATAGTAGGACATAGTAAAAAGCTATGAAAAGTCTGGAATGTTAAAAAAATTAACAGTGTTAAAAAATAAAGAGCCCTTTGTTATGTTTAAGTTTAAAACAAATATTTATTTTATTTTGTGGCTTTAAAACACAGTAACTTCTTAAATTCAGCCATTACAATATAAAATTTTGAAATATTAACAGTTTTGCATGTTTCATGGCAACTAAAAGTCACACCATCAAAATTAGGACAATTTTGGTGCATCTTGATTTCTTCCTCTTTATTCTTGCATTGTTGATTAAACTTAAGCACTAGGATAGTGCTGCCCTTTTTGCTCCCTGGCTTGTGATTTACTTCCAGCTGTTACTATTTGTGAAGTGTATATCCTGCACATGGCTTGAATTTACCAACACCAGGCTAGTACAGCCCCATGCCCTGTGCTCAGATACTGGGAGAATTAGAGGAGATTACATCCAGATTTAGATGCTAGGCTATTTTTAAATGCTCTTCCTCTCCTAATGCATTTTCCTGTATAATCCTATCTAAAAATTTATTTTGAGGGCCTGGGGTAAGTAGGGAACTGGGGGCTTAATGTCACCAAATCCAGAAAAAGCTTCCATGGGCTTGAGGTCAGAGTTATAGCTCAGAAAAACAGATTTCATTCACTGGATCTCAGCTCAGAAGAAGGAAGAACATACCTTAAAGATCCCAGAAAGAAAAACAGTACCTATGAGGCTGAAAAAAAAAAAGTGAAAGGGAGGCTGAGCTAGCAAATCCTCCAAAAATAAATAATAACATCTTTTCCATTTAAAATGACCAGCTGGATCTGATGGCAGCCTAACTGTCTGGATCATGTTCCTTCCTTGTTGTGCTGCTGGCTGAGATGGTTTGGGGTAAATAATCTCATTGCTGCACACTGATTCCTCACCTGTGAAGTGGTATTGACTTTACAAAGCCCACTGAGAACTACTGGTGGAAAATGCTGTTCTAGAGTTGGTAATAAAATATGATGCTTTTCATACAAAATACCAGTATCTGAATTATTTTAGAAATGTACTCATTGTGTTCAGATCTAAGCAATTATCAGGTTTTAGAAGGGTGGTCAGAGAAGATTTCTGATGTTATATGCTTTAGAAATTAGAAATTCTTTCCTGTATGCTGAATGCCTCCCGCCACTCTGCAGGGTTAGCAAATAGGACACCATGGAAAGAGGGAATCCTAACATAAGCAGGAACCTCTTTGCTGGAAGAAAACTGTGGGGGAAAAACGGTTCTTTCGTGAGTAAGGTGCAAATAACTACCCAATACAGAAATACCTGTTGCACTCAGTGATTCTGTGAAGGCTCATCCAGATCACAGTGTCACCCACAGGCTAAGGCTTTAGCACAGTCACATCCACCATGCAGCTCTAGGAGTTCTGCTCTTTGCCACAAGTTTCTATCTATTTGGGTTTAATTATTTTCTGCAGAGGAGTTGATAATAAAATTATTAAGTATTTTATTGCGTGGAGGGGTAAATGTTTAAGGAAAACATCACAGTTGCTTGACTGCAGAAGTGTATTATTCAAGTGGAAAACCTGATTTTCAGTGAATGAGTCAGGCAAAGAGCACCTCACCTTACCTGCACCAAGCATCATTTCAGAGGGTTTCTAACATTTCCTTTCTAGTTGGTTTGGGGTGTTACAGACAGATCCAACAGGGAAAAAGCTGCACCAGCTGTTGGAAAGAAAATAGTTATTTTCCTCGTGTAAGTTTCTTGGACTCATTGGTTAATTCTGTCCTTTGTTCTGTTGCATAGAGAGCTGACGCAGGCTGTGATGAGACAAAATTACATCAGATATACAAACATCCTCTCAAAATTCAGAGCTCGTATCTCCCCTGGAGTCCCTCGAATACAGCCACTAATTACCTCATGGAATGTGTTCTGCTGCAGCGTGAAGAGCACCAAAATGATGCCAAAGGAGAGACTGCTCACTAAAACCATAGGCTTGCTTAAATGGTGTGAATATTTCTCCAAACCAGAAGTCCTTTTCAAGGGGAGGAAGGATGAGGTTAAAGGAAGGAAGTGAGAAAGAGCCAGAGCAAGAGCCATTCCTCAACTGAGAGCTACAGGAGAAGTATAGGGAAGACAAAGGAAAGCAGGGAAAAGGGAGTGACACATCTCATCCAGTGGTAGGCGAAGATTTGAGCCCCACGTATCAGATGCCCTGGCAAAGCCTGCTGCCATTTAAAGCAAAGCTCTGCTTTGTTCTGAGGGAGGTGAGGTGTGTTCTGTTCTGAAACCATTAACCATCCTGTTTTTCATTTCCTTACACCTGGCAGAGAAGCTTCAGTACACTCGGTAGTTGAATACTGAAAATTTGAAAACCTGAGATCTTGGTGACAGATAAATATGTACAGTTAATAAACATATTATTCTTTCAAGGCCTAGGGGCAAATGCACCATTACTGAAGACGGAAACAATTTGGTTGATAACACTGGAGCTGAACACACTTAAGCCAGAATGTAACATAAATGCTCATATAATCCCCTGTGACCTCTCAATTATTCCCACGCAGCCTAACAGTGATTTCATAGATCACACTGATGGGAAATATAATTTAAACTTTCTGTGCTATGTGCTCTTCCCTTTAACTTCCTTACTCAGTTGTCACCAAGGCAAGTTAATCTGCAGGATATTTTAGTTGGAGTTAAGCGTTGCAGCAGAGACACTTGAGCCCATTGTGAGCCTTTGTGTCCTTTCTAGTGCTATTTTCCCTGATGATTTCATCCCTGTCCTAGTGCCTGACTATCAGAGGAGTAGCCTTTGTATGCAGGAGACAATGTATTGATTGCTAGCCATGGTGGGAGGCGGGTATTATGTATCTACAGCTGGAGCTTGCTGAGTAAAGAATCACTAGCACAAGGCATTTGCTGTAGCTTTCCATAGATAAAAAACATTTCAGGAATAAAATAGAAATTTCCCAAAGTGTAGCTAACACAAGTTTCACTCAAATATTTACAGTTAAGTATAAATATTTTATGAGATTTAGGGAAATCTAGCTGTGTCCACTGCTGCATATAAAACTCATTCATCTACTTTTGGATTTTCTTTTCCTGTCTTAACTATGGAAATTAAAACCCCTGTCTCAACAGAAATAAGGAAGTTTGTTCTCTTAACTTTTGAAATTTTTTATCTCCTGGGAGCATCTTGAGTCTTAGAACCAGCAAGATATTCACTGCTTTTTACCAGTATCAATGTTTGGTTTGGATTATCTGCCTTAAATCTACTTCTGAAATCATGTCAAACCCAACCCCCCTTGTTACACCATTCTTAATACTAGACCAGCTGGCTTGTGCTTCTTGGTATCTACTCTTTTTTTAAACACATGCAGATTATATTGTCCCCCTTTGCTGCCACATGAAATCCACAGGTGAACAGCCAAAAAAAGGTTCAAAGTAGGGTGGCATGTGAAATGTTCTGGCATGAAGAAACACCCTTTTCTAGCTGGGTTGGTCATATGATTGGTATTTGGCAGAGAGTCATAGCATGACTCAGTGAAATCTTTTCAACAGTGAAGCTGCTCATATAGTAAACATTTCCAAGCACTAGGCTTTAGAGTTTTATTTCTCTCAAGTAAAATCCCATTATATTAAATTATAACATGGAGACATTCTCTACATTAAATTAATGGATGCAGCTCTTGAAGTTCTCTCCATCTGTTCTACCCTTTAATTACAAAACCAAAAAAGCACAATTCACAATTCCATGATAAAAAGGGAAGTAGAAGGGATTTGGATGCACAGGGACTACCAGCATCTGCTACATACATGGTCTCACTTCAGAATAAGTTCTAATTTGCTGGTAGCACTCCTATTTTAAAAATACATACTAGTAGTTTCAGGTGGATGCATTCAGTCACCCCCTCACCCAGAAATCTTACTGTCCAGTGGTGTGGTTCTTACACAGTTCTTGCACAGAGCTGCTTTTCAGACTAAGTGAAATTGCCTTTGTGTCTGCAAGACATTGAACACTGCAGAATCTCCTGAGACAAGTGAAATGCCATGTTACACATACCCTCGGTCAGTATTTTTTTAGAGAGGCTACTCTCTCTACAAGGAATGTATATCAGTGTATATATATTTCTTCTGGATTATATGTAGAGAGCATTAACATTAAAACAGATTAACAAAATGCAAGTATTTGCATTCAGTGACACTGCCCAGAAGCTTTTTTCACAGATGTAATAATGCATTTGTTTTCCTAATATGACTTTTCTCTCTAATATATCTTATACTTTAAAGAAAGTGTATTTCAGTTTAGAAAATCTGCTCATATAAGTAGCAAAATTAATAGTAGGTGTAATCCTTCACAGAAGAGAAAGTGGGAGTTGAAATGGCCTTGAAGATCTTTAAACAGATACAAGATATCTCCTCCAGTCTCCTGATCTGTTCACCAGCCCATGGTGCCTCCTGCTATACTGGTTTCATAGTACAGAGTGAGAACAAGAGTTATTTTCTTTAATGCAGAAGTGCATTAAATAGTCCTATAAAACCAGAAGAACTTGTTTTGGAAGAAGTCAGCCCTATCTCAAGGCTACTGTAACGTACACACCTTTATTCTGGAAATTCTTTCACTTGGTATATATATACTTGGTTTCTAACATTTCCTTTCTAGTTGGTTTGGGGTGTTACAGACAGATCCAACAGGGGAACCCAGCTTTTAACCTGCCAACTTTTAGGATTTGTTGATTTGGGCATCCAACAACCAGGTGTGAGTAGCACCTGCATGACAAACCTGCAGTTCAATACAGTGGCAATTGGGCTAATGGGAAATGTTACTTTGCCAGGGAAGGAGCTCAGCAGTTACCACTGATGCTAGAATACATCACTAAGGGTGTCAGGTGCTCCCTCAGTAAGGTCCCAGTTCCAGCTGAAATGCCAAGAATTTTGGCATTATCATCTAGCAGTGAGATTAATGTATCACTCTTCATGGCCATGTCTCATTTTTTTGCCAAATCTGAGATTTTTATTAGTCAAATTTATAACAGTGTATTTTTTATTTTTCATTATATTTATCTCATGCAAAACTCCAGGGAGAAAAAAGAGTTAAAAATTAAATTTTCAGAGCTCATGAGGTATTGCAGATCATTTGGCTGATCCAATTCAGTGAGGCTGAAAAGGAGGAAGAAAGGAAGTTATGGACAGGAAAAGGGATAGAGGAGAAGAACAGTAATCAGGAAGAATAAATGCTAGCTTTGATGTGAAAAGGATGTTGGTCAAGGAGGGAGGTCACAGCATGCAATGAAACAGAAGACGAAAAAATAAAATTTATTTTTCAAATATAATAAATCAGGGGTTTTTGTTATTGTGATCACATGGAGAGCAGGGGAGCTTGTTACAGCTGAAGGGAGGTATCTGATATTCTCAGGATTGACCACTACCTCTTCCCAACATTTTTCATCCTTCCCAAGTCACATGTGTTTGATGGATATAATGAAGAAAGGTGAGGAAAGGTGACACAGCTCATGGCTGGAGGAATAAATGGTCTTAGCTACCAAAAATGGAGACAGTACTTTGTGAATGAATACAGTGTTACTAATGTTACTAATGAGGAATTTCAGGTTTATCAAGTTGAGGAAGCTCAAGTTTATCAAGTGCAGTTCTATCCACCTGCAGTTATTATCTTTCTAAGTAATTTACCATTGTTATTACATTTTCTATGTTTATATATTTACTATTATTACACTCACAAATATTTGGACTGTCATTGGGTTGGAATGACCAGCAGTTTCTGCTTAGGCAATTTACCTAAGGATGCTTGTGACTGACAGGATTTTGTAATTCCAAGGCTCAGGCAGTCTACACATTTTGATATTAATTAATAACTTTATTTTGATTAATATTAAAATGGATCATCAGAAAAAGAAGAGACAGTTCTATGTAGACTCTGTATAACCCAGCTACAGTATTGCAAAAAATTTCAGGTTGCTACAGCATGTTCTTCCACACCACACTTAAAATAAACTTTTTGGTGAGAACACTGTTATGTAAGGCTGAGATTTGGAACAATAAGAATTATCCAACTTGCCACCTATTTTTAGTACCTAAGATGGAAGGCACTGAAATTCTGAATGAGAATATTCAAAGAGCAAAGGATAGCAGTGAACCCACCCATTACAATTAGATCTGATTCAGTACTAGGTTAAAAATAAGGTCAGTTCTTATTTGTAACTAGCTATTACTAATAATACACTTGTTAACCACAATGAAGTGAAATCAGGATCTAAGTGTGCCTCTACAGTGAACTCCTCTTTGTCCTTTAGCACACGCACACAAAGAGATTTCAGAAGAAAATTTCCCTCCCCAGGCACTCTCTTCAGGGGAAGCATTTAAGCAGCAGCCAGCAGTGCTTGGAACTGGGCTTGAGAGCTGATGCTGAGCTGGAGGGCAAGAGAGCAGTTTAGCCAAGGCATCCTTAGCAGGCTGTGTGGACCTGTCACACAAGACACCTGCAACATCTCCAAATCAACGTGGATATCATATTAACATGCACTAGAAGTCACAGGTACTCCCCAGTTGAGTTTATGCTTCCTTCATTGCAAGACAATGGCAGTGCTATGAAAGAAACACACGTTCACTGGGCAGGAAAGTGAGGGAGCAATAACTCAGATTTTCTTGCTGCAATTCTTTTTTGCAGCCTTTCTGTAGCTTAACTGCTTGGCCCAGCTCAAGGTCATTATGACAGTAACTGTAGTGTAATATTAACTGATGAGTAAATATCTGGGGAAAAAAAAAAAGAATTAACAGCTATAATATGCAGAAAATCTCTTTCATTCACCAAGTAAACAAGTGCAGAATGGTGCCAACAGTCAGATGTTGCCCAGCTAAAGTGTAACTGAATCTCCAGTACCAGACAAGAGGCACAGAATAAAAGTAAGAATGGTTGAAGTGCATGTGAACTACTTTGCAAGGACACAGCTAAAGAGTAGAAATGTTATGATAATCCTAAGCAAAATGTCACCTGGATTTATAGACATTTAATAGGATAGCAGTCTCAATCTAAGGAAAGCTATCCTCATTATGGCCCTGAAGCCTCCACAGCTACATTAGTCAGCTGCCTTCTTTTGGATTAATTACTACATTTTGGCATAATTCTGTGGACCAAGATGAGGAGAGAAAATACATCCTGCGAGATTTCAGCCATAATTTGGATGTTGCATAGTGTTTGAGATTTCACAGAATTGAACCAGTTCAGCCCCTTGCTAAGATATTGCAGCTTAAAAAAACCTGCATCGTACAAGTCCTACACTTTTCCTACTCCTAAAGCCAGCCATCTGAAAGCCAGAAGCAGTGGTTTCTCCATTGGGTGTTGGCACAAAACACAAAGATAGATGTCAATCCCATATCTAACACAGGAAACATTATGTAGGAATTGTCCATACAAGGTATGTGGAGTGTGCCAGGTTTGTGCCACTTACAAAAACACACTTGGGATCACATTATCTCCATGACAACTGCTTGTTCGTGTTAATAATTTGTTGTCTTCTTAAACATAGCTTATGGAAAGGACTGAATAATAGGAATTTTTCCAAAGAAAGCACTTGTAACACGAGCTGTGCTGATCAGAGCGTCAGCAATCAGCAACCCTAAAGCCTCGAAGCATGAGCTTAGCAGGACATTTCACAGATGCTCATGTTATCTGTTCAAAAGGAAGGAATTTAAGGATGGGTCTAAGTATCTATTGAACTGAGGTCTCTACTCTTGACTCTCACTGCTTCTGTCATGTTTGCAAAGTGAGTTAACTTCAGTATCTGTTTCCTCATCGGGCTGAATTCATGTATTTGTCCATTTGGCAATAAAGGGATGGCATTTGTCCTGGCAGAGGTGGTGTTTGTCAAGTATTCTAGAGATTAAAACTGGTAGATGATGGGTAGGAGGAACATGGCCCTGCACTCAGGTGCACAAAGATGTACCCACTGCCCCAGTGCTCCTGCCCAGTCAGGCTGGACACAGAGAGTTCAGTGCCACACTCACAGGGAGAGAGCAGGACATAAAATATTTGCAAAATATCAAGCCCCTTACATTGAAGAATCAGCACTCTATTCCAAGCTTTTAAAAGACTCTTGACTATGTAATACCTGTAACCATAGTGATTTGAAAATGTGATTTTCATGGTTACTCTGTAATTTCTTCTTTCAGTAAAACTGCACTTCCTGCTTTATCTACAACACGAGGGTGAATGATGAACTAGCAGATTTCAGTAATATATTTTGTGGTATACAACATGATTAATAATGAGATTCCATCTTTTACAGAAGCCATTCAGTTGAAGTGAGTGGGCCTTTGTTGATAGTGGTATTACTGATGTCATGGATTTTGTGATGTACTATCTGGACTCTGAAATTAGTCAAATATACAGAAATAGTATTTGTTTGTGGTGATGTAACAAATATCTGATGTACATGTGTTCTGTTTTTCTTTCGGTGTTTTGTAATAGGTTTACTTAAAATGACAGGCTTATCTGATTTAATGGGACTATTAAGACACAAAACATGTATTTTATCCAGTAGTGGCCAGTATCTGAATATGCAAGAGATTACATGATGTGTACTTCTGAATTTATTTGATCAGAAGTCTCTTTCCTCGTAGAGGCAGTTGACTTCCACACTAATGTACCAGTGTCTATATTCTTTGCTTGCAGAAATCCATGTATTAATCAAAGTTGGCAGCCCTACATCTAAAGGTGGCAGCTCATTGTTACACTATTGTATAGCCTTTAAATTGTCTGGTACAGTCTTTATATTGTATTGCATAGCCCTTTATTTGGCATTTAGTATTAAAACACCATAGCAACAGACATTTTGGGCATGCATTGATGGATAATTTAGAATCACTGAAATATTCAGAGAGAGCCAAGTGTGAAGAAAACTAATTTACGTGTTCCTTACTCTACAATGCTAAGTTGACAATACGTTGTATAGTTGGAGGGTGTGATCTAAATCTGCATTTAAACACTGACGTCTCATAGTACAATGGAAATGTTGGTGTTACTGATAAGATTATTGCAGTTGCCAACACCCTCGTCCATGGGTTTGAGATTAATTTCAGACTAGTAGAGAATTAGTTGGCACTAGAGGCTAACAGCTGACTAACCTACAGCTGGATGTGTGTAAAGGTAAGTGCAGTCAGCCTGACCAGTTCACCTCTCTCCAGAATGCCACACAGGTGACACACGGGTCCCTGACTCAGGTGTCAGCACAGCACTGTGGCCTCCACAGCCCTGACTAACAGGGGCAGCTGCACCCAGACAGCTCCTTAGGAATAAACCACACACACGCCTGGCATATATTCACATACTAAATACAATTTATTACTGCCATCTCACAGGTTACAGTTTAATCTTACTGTGTATCTGAAACCCTGACAAACACGCAACTTATGCAACACAGCACGTATCCTTTCATTATTACATTCTCCTTTGAAGGCTCAGATAAATATCTGAGAAAAGCAACTGCGATTCTCTAAACTATTGATTGTCATTCTCAAGTTAGAGGGAGGAAGGAGATCTGATTTCTGATCTACATATAGGCAATTCAAAAGAGTATGAGGATAAAATACAGACCTAATGCTTGGAATGGAGATGGAAACCAAAGCTTTCCCTTCTCTGGGAGTGTCCAGATAAACGAATCCTGAATTTCCTTTGCAGAGTCCTGAATTCTCCTACAGTGAGTGGCACGGCTTCAGCTTCCAGTGGCAAGCAGGGAATGCTGAATCACCTGCCCCTTCCCAGGTGGAGTTTGTCTGAAAAAGAGCTGCGACTGAGTATTTTCAAGCAAGTGTTCCTTTCTTTACCACCGTGCTCCTGGGAACCAACAGTGGGGTTGGGAACAATCACAGTCACTCTGAAGACAGCAGTGACTGTTAATCTGTGAAGTGTCCACACTAGCAGGAAGAAACTATTAACCTGGCTTGTTTGCCTACAAAACTGCAACTGAAATCCTGCCATGTCTTATCTGGTAGGTATGAGGAAAGCACAGCTTGTGTGGATGGTTGGCACTGTGATCCTCAAACATGTAACTAATGCCAGAAAGTCAACAGTTATTAAAGAAAATGAACTTTAGCTTGGCAAATTACACAAGAGTTGATGTTATTGCTTCATATTCTTTGCATATATTTGCTCAAGACTATTTTTGGAAGATGTGCTACAGACTGAATTCTTGAAACCTACCTACCACTTCTCAATGAATGGGACTTTTCCTTCTACAACTTTAAGGACAAAACTAAGGTCATCTGAAGATGGGAACCTGGGTAAGAACAGCAAAATTATTTTGGAAGATAAACAAAATCTAAGTCAGGCAGTTCAAACCAACTTCTGTCTAGCACGAGAGCATGACACCAAGAAACTGAGACTGACCCATGAAAGCAAACATTCCTTATCCCTTGCTCACTATGGAATTCTTAATTTCCTTCAACAGGAGGCAAAGAATTTAACAAGTCAGACTCTGTATTAGGCAAGTGATGACCAAGATAATTAACACAAATTAACTACTAAAAGTCATTGTGTGCCCTTTTGAAATTAACAAATCAATATTTTATTAACATTTTGACCCATTTAAGTAAAAAAAATACTACTTTTTAAAACTGATCATTTCATGCCTTTTGTAAGTTAAGGGAAATCTTCCTCTATAGTTTAAGATGCAGATTGCAATACATAATTCATTAGAAATTGGTTGTGTGTATTTCCTACATTCTTTTTTACTGCAATTTATCTGTGTCTTACTGACATATTTTCCCTTAGGTAGCAAGTGTCTGAGTACAATAAGGTAGCTGAGGTCACCACTAGTTTCCTGAAAAAAATACCACCTTCCTGAAAGTTTCCTGAAAGGTCCACTACTAATTTCCTTCACTGAACACTTACACTGCACTTCACACGTTACTTCTGTCTAAAAAGGTTATAATAAACTCCAGACTTCCAAGAATTCTTTCAGTATAAATTATTTTAAAGAAATGGCGCACAGCCTTTTTAACCAAAGCACTACCTGGTGGTACAACTCGGATAGTATTTAATGCTCATGGTTTAGAGCTGAAAAGCTTTATTTTTTAAGTACCCAGCACCAGCAAGCGCCCTCCACTTCCCTCTTCTCTGGCAGACACGGTAACCGGGCTCGGGACCTCA
>JANPWX010000391.1:2565155-2589735 GCA_024734555.1 Trochalopteron elliotii
GTTAAATCAGCCCCCAGAAGCGTGAGTTCTTACAATGAAAATAAAAGCTTGTGGTAAGCGCTTGGAAGTTAATGCGCGGTAGAGAGCTGCTGCTTTGATTTATTTTTTGTATTTTTCATGTTATGAATAAGCACAGACACGTTTATAACTAACTGAAGGATAAATTATCTTTGGGGTTTTGGTTTCCCTCAATAAGATTCTGCGTTTCACGAAATTCACGGAATAAACATTCGAGATCCTGTGTAACTCTATTTTTATGGTGATGGTTTGAAAATGTTGAGACGTGGATGTTACAGAGCAATGTGTTGATCGAGACATTCATAGCTTAGAAATGTTGTAAAGCCCACCCAGGACAGATTGCGTTTTGGAAATCCAGGAAAATTTTGTTCTGGTAGCATCCAGAGGCATTTTCCAGTTGAATTCTAATTCTGGATGTAACTTAATAGCTGAGGGTTGTTGGTGGTGTTTTTTTTTTAATTACTGATGATTTTATGTATTCTTGTGTTTCTAGACTGAAAGGTGGAATATTTGTGAATTTTTCTGGGAACTGGATATTAAGGAATACATGAAGTTATGGATGTACTGGCTTCTAAAGAAGCCTATGTACTTGCCACAGAAAGTACCTAAAATATTTTAAAATTGGAATCACACTTTCAAATACTACATTTAGGTTGTTTGGAAAGCAAGTCGTTTTGAGAGGACTGTCTATGAATTTAATAAAGAACTTGCAGTGCTTTTGGCCAGACTGGCTCTTGCTCCAGTACAGATTTTAGTTCAGTTGTATTCCAGCAACTCAACATTGTTTCCATTTGATTCAGACTGTGTATTTTAAAGGGTGTTGCAAGTAAGTGGCAATGTCACCACCTGGCTATTTCCATGTGCCTCGCCAATGACAGCGGTCCGGCTTCTTCCTTGTATTGCTTTATGTGAGAGGCAAGTATTTCACTTGCCATCGTTTATAAACTGGTGGGTGCTGGGTCCTGAATCCCACAGGAGTGGGTGCATGTGGCCCCATTTTGTGGGGCTGTATGGTAACCTGCAGGACCATGAGGGATGTGTAATGTACAAAAAGCTTTTGATGTACTAGGGGTTTTGGTTCAGTGAGAGGCAGGCATATCACTAGAAATTCCTTACAGAAGATAAAGTTGTCCCAGTCGTCAGTGTTGCACAAGATGATATTTTCGATTTTTCCCAGTGAAGAATAGAAATGAGCTGTATTTATAGATAAATGTTGTGATGCTCATCACCAAGATAATGGTAAAGGGAAATAGAAAACTTTGTGTCTGACTACTGTGTGTTGAGATGTGAGACTGTGGAAGAGAAGTCTCCCAATCAGAGCATTATTTAGCAGCAGCCTTCATCTTGGGTGGGTTGGGTGGGGTGACAATTCTCGGTGTGTGGTCAGTGCTGTGCAGAGTTCAGCCACAGGGCTGGTGATGGTAGGGAAAGTTGATTTGTTGCTGATAACTACAGGTGGATTTACTTGAACTTTCTGCTAAGAGTAGTTAAGTTTCTTCATGGTTGCTGATGCAAGGAATTGGAAGTAGGCCCTTGGAGTCTGAGTTTTCCATCTTCTTGCCTCCACTGTTTTCATGGAAGTGGGGTGAGAGCTCAGTTCTGCACCTTCCTGCTGGGGGATAGCACTTGCTTTAATGTGTTTCCATGTTCCCAGCACTGACTCTCAGAAGCCTCACTGGGTTGTGCTTTGTTTGGACTGTTTAATTAGTTTCGTGGTTGTAATCACATCCAAAGGCTCTTTCCATGAATAGCTTAAGGACAGTGTCAAATAAAGCTATTGTTCCAAAGGACAAATAAAGACCCTACTAGGTATAAACTGTTCTTCACCACACTGAATTGCAGCTAGGGCTATTTAAAATAAGCAATTAAAAAAAAATTGAGGGCTTTTTCCTGATGGCACTGTTTGATTGGGTGATCTCCCTGACAAGTATTTCTTGATCTGCTGGGACTTCACGTGTACAGACTGGTGCTAGTCTAATAAGAATAAGCCCAAGGGCTCTCTTGTGTTTCAATATTGATACCTGAAGAACATAACAGCTTTTTTACCAACATGGTAATTGTGTGGCCATTTGTGCATCCCAGTTACTGTCTTGGTGTGTCTTTCACTGAGCCCGGTTACCTGGGTGATGGAGGTGGTGGGAACTGGGCAGAAACATCTTTGAAGTCTAGAAGTAATTTGTAACCATGAATAATACATTATACTTTCACAAATGATTTGAAATAATCAACCTGTGAGTGGCAGTTAAATTATTGTGGGCTTAGTACGTGCTTTGTGTTTAATGTTACTTGAGTCGAGTGACCCACTGTGTGTGTGCTTTGCTTCAGCATTTGAGAAGTGGAAGTTCTAAAGTGGTCAGAATATACCCAGTCCAGTTACTGTTACATGTCAGCAGTGTTTGTCCTGTTAGTGCTGAATTGTTTATTGGCAGAGGTGAAAGGAAGTCCTTTATTGCCAGGTGAGAGTTTTTCCACTGGCCATTTTGAATGAAAGGATGCTGGTTTGGAGTTTCTTTCCCATACGTTGTGAGGGTGGAGGGAAATGGTCTTGTCTCCTCTGTGTATAAATGCCCTTTATCACAGGAGCTGGGGGTGTGGTACATTGCTCAGGAAGGTGGGATGACAGTCTAAAATTACACAAAGGAATGAGGTGAATTTTTGGATAGAGTTTGCTTTGGTTATTGCAGAAGGTATCTAGTGCAGGTGGAGGCAGAGGTGTCAGAGCCACTCCCTTGAAAACACTACTCCATAATTTAGTGAGTTTGAGTGTGGCATCTCCAGTTTTTGGAGAGAGAGAAGACTGTTTGGTCATATATACTGTGTAGAGTGTTCTGGGTTCTTGAATTGCTAGTAAAATACCTTTGAATGGATATTGCTGCTAGCCAAAATATTTTAAACTAAGTGAAGGGCTGATACTGGTAAAGGCATTCAAGAAACGTTGATTCAAGGTTTGACTCCTGCAGTTTTTGATCTGTAACAATGATGTTGGTTACATTTGCATTTTTGTTTGTCACCATTGCTAATTTTTGTAGTGTAAATGCGTTTCTGGGCTGTACTGTTCTCTGGTATATACCTTGTTCATGGTGTATTTTTATAATTTTTTTTCCTGTTGTAGAATTTTCACTTTAACACCTCATCTTCCAAGTTAATGTTCTCTAACCAAACGTGCTTATACCCACTGCAGCTGTGTGAGTTGCACAAACTCATTTAGCTCATGTTTAAGTGACTTAATTCTGAGAGGACAAGTATGTTTCTGATGAAGCTTTCTTTTGGGTCAAAAAAAGCCTGTGCAATCAAAGTTCAGTTCCTCTAATGCATAGAACTTAGATGTTCTGTGTAGCTCACTCCTGTGTTTTAACTGAGTTGTCTGCACAACTTTTCTTTCAGACAGAGGCACATGTTCCCTTCTGCTTCTTGTGCTGTTCAGGAGTTGCCTTTCTTAGCTGATTATTTTTGGCCAGAAGTGAATGTTTTAAACTATCTCCAGCTGCACTTGGAAGGGCTTTTCCATTAGCTAGCTTTTGCATTCCCATATCCATCTTGTATAACTAACTATTCTTCAGACTAAGATGATTGTGAAAATTAATGTTCCTGTCTGAACTTGCTGTAAATCAGCCAAGAAACCTGCCCCAGCAGAATTCCCAGGTAGTGAGAGTATGGTGTGCCCTGTGTGGTGGGCTGTGCATTGGACAGGCTCTGTGTCCCTCTGGCCCTGGCAGAAGAGGAATGGGCAGCGTTGCAGTTCTGCCTTGCCACTGCACTGGATTCTGTAGTGAGAGAACTCTGCTGCCAGTGGCAGGAGGGTCCCTCAGTAGCTGTTCAAGGGGCTCTAGGAGACCAGAGGATGGTTTAGGGCTCCTTTGCTGCTTTGTTGGACGTACTCAGGGATCAAGTCATTGATGGGGTCATGTATTTACACCTTCTGTCTCTGAAGAGTTAAAAGTGTAGTGTACAAAGCCTTTTGTAACATTTGAATGACTGTGTTTTAGATTATTCTGGAACACTTCAAAAATATTGTTTCATGCCCAGTGTTCTGATTTGTTGTGAGTTTTTTTTGGTGGTGATTTAGTTTTTTGTTTATTTCGTTTTGTTTGTTTGTTTTTTGTTATGGTTGATAATGAAAAATGGAAACTTTCTCTTTCCACAGAAGGCATTTGAAGTGTCAACCTCACCAACCTTCTCAGCTAGTCTGGATTTACATACAACGTCTTGATGTGCCTATAAAAATTTAGTCTTGAATGTGCCAGTGATTGTAGCATCAACAGCTTTCTGGGTTTGGGTTTGTTTTTTTTTTTTCAATTCTAGTAAATTCTGTAAAAACTGAGTTGTGCTAGCAGTGAGATGTTTGGTTTTGGTTTTTTTTTTATTTTTAGGTGCAACATTAGTTGTGATGAAGTAGGAGTGAAAGATACTTGTGTTGTTCTGAGCACAGCTTAAGCTAACATGCAGGAAGCACTCCTAAGTCAGAGCAAGTTCCTCCTTGAGTTCTGCCAGTTTGAGGCTAAAGACATGGATGAGGTTGCAAGACTGATGTCCTCTTCCAAATCTTCCTGTGCTGAGGCTGTTCCCTCCTCAGATGTGATGACAGTGCTGCTCTGTGATCGCTCCAGGGCCATTTTCAGTTGGTCACCTGGGTTGCCTTATCCAGAACAAAACCCAAACCTGTCTGGCTGTGTCTGGCAGGAGTTCACAAGTACAACAGATCTGTGTGAGGGGAATTCACAGAAGCAGGGATTGAATTTTCACTCTTACTTAGGGACCCTTAAACACTACACCTGTATTCAGTAGTGCTGCTGTTAAATGCTTTCTCGTCAGGTAGCATATATTAAGCTGGAAAAAGTTTATTCCTGACTAAAGAGTGAATACTGGAGCTCAGTTACTCAGTAGCCAGGTCTCCAGTATTTCTGCTGAATATTTTGAACATGCCTTCCAGTACAGGTGTTTCTTGCTTGCTGGTTGGCTCTAAACTCTTTCTTGAGTTTTGACATGCCATCCTCCAACTGCTGTCCTGACTGTGTCGAGCTGTGTTGGAGTTACTGGAACAAAAGGGGTGAGATCTTTGAGTTCATTGCATGAAGCTGGACTTGTTGCTATCAGGCACAACTAGTTTGGGAATAGGTTTAGCCTATTTCTTTTTTTAACGACTTGAATGCTTCAAAATGAATACAGCTTGTTCTACAGAGAGGACTGAAAAAAACATCCCTGTAAGTGGTCAGCTTCCTGCATTGCTGACATTGCTGTGTTTCTTGGAACTCCCATGAGGCAAAGAAGGCATAAGGGTTCCTGAGTTATTTAGCTTCTTATGTTTTTTAAAAGTTCTTTTTCTAGATTATTTTTCTTCAATTTAAAATTAAAGATACTGAGATTTTTTGTATGAAGCAAAATAATGACACCGAGTTCTTTCAGAAGACCCTCTTACTATCCCTACTGCTCTTGTCAACTACTGATTGATAAACAGCCTTTCCCCTTCTCCCCGATTGGCCTCTGAGGGCAAGAACACTTATCAGTTACTCTGAGTTGTGTAAGACTGCTACTGATCTTTTCAAATGGAAATGTTGAGGGGACTATCAAGGTTTGGAATGGTGTAAGTCCTTACTTTTGTAACACAAAGGAAGAGAGGGTTATTTGGCAGAAGTTTGTTGCTTGCATGCTTTCTTGTGGACCTTCTAGAATTTACAGGCGGTAAAGGAAAGCGGTTGTCTTATTTTAATTTTACAGCAGTCCTGGCACTGGGGTTGCTCTTTTGGTTGGCTAAGATCTTGTATTTATACTGGTCTCTCTTCTACCCGAACAGAAGAGATTAGAAATGGAGGTTTAGATGCTAGTCACAAACCCAGAGAGAAAGCAGATTCATCATCTTTTGTTCTGGCAAAAGAGTATTTTGCTGCTCATTATTTCTATGTGGATGGAAATCCTGGTTTTACTTACTTTGGATGTCATTGGGGAGCTTTGTGTTTTAATTTTGTTCCTACTTACACATTCACGCTGAACTCCTTAGTGGATTGTGAAGTTCAGCAGAAATCAGTTTCCCATTTGTGTCATGTGTAGTCTGACTGCCATGCCTTCTTTACAGAAGTGTGTTATTGGAAGCTTCATTTATCTAGTTTTGTTTCAAATGTCAGACAGTGAATGAAAACACATTTTGCTTTAAATAATAAGCCCATCTTTTGTCTGAACCTGCTCTCTTTCCTCCCCGTGTAAGGACTGGGGGGAACCTTTAAATTGAAAAGCATTGACTCTGCAGAAGAATTGCTGACTGTAATGGATGACTTTGCTTGGAACTGGAATCTTTTCCAGGTCATGATGCTTGAACAGCTAAAACCAGTATTCATCCCAATTAGCTGATCATTGTGCCTTTAGTCACATCCTGTGCACCTTGGTGACAGGAAATTATGGGTGTGGTTGAAGTCTTCAATCTCACCAAAATATCTTTATGGTAACTACAAATGACTATTTCTTGGTTACAGTGGATACTTCTCATTACACACTTTACTAGACAGTGTGGTGGGCTGCAGGTGTGAATCCTGGTCAGCCAAGAATGACATGTTACCATCTGCAACCATGACTTTGGGGCTGTGTTGTCTAATTAAAATAATGGTTGTATTTTCTTTACTGAGTTAGTGGTGGTAATCCTTTGAGGAGTGCTTCATAGTGCTGCTTCAAGCATTGATTTACAATCTACACAGACAAAGTGATGTTCACTCTTTGGTTTGGGTTTTGTTATTTTCTTTTGTGTCCCCCAGAGTTTTTCAGGGTAGATAATTGGGCTGAGTTGTCAGTGCTCATGCTAGAATGTAGGGACCTAAGAAGGGGTCAGAGTAATTAAGAAATATCTGGTGTATTCTGGAAACACAGAAGAATTTGGGTACAGGTTAATTCAGAGGATTTTTCAGAAATGGACGACTGGAAATGACTTCTGTGAGACAAGGTTGGTGATGTACACTGCTCATGAGGGAAACTTGCTTATCCTCAGCACAAAGTGAGTTGAGGAAGTAAAATGGATTATGGCTTTTATGGCACTCAACTTTGAGCCTTAATTTGTGGCATATAGGATAAGAATATTTGGAGGGAGCAGGGGAAATAAGAGATACATCCGCATGCATACAACTTGTGCATCTCATTAAATAAACAGAGGATCTGAAAATCATATGGTAGTGGCTTTCATAGTCATATTTTCAAAATTCTTATCCATGGCAGTTCATACAATTGGATCTTGTACTGTCTTAAAACAATGAAGCTGATCTTTTTGTTTTAAGAACGGCGTTTTACAGAGACGTGCTTTGTAAACAGAGCCACCAAAGCAGCTTGGTGCTGTTCAGCTGGACCTTTAGATGATGTGCAGCAGGCCAGGAATGGTTTAATTCTTAAGTATTAGGTTGTGTTTTTATGCAGTGCTACTCTTTTAAAGTGAAAAGTGGTTGTTTTCCTGTGTGTTTAAATAAGTGTTGGGTTTATTCTTGCTGAGTTTTGAGATTGTACAAGTTTTCTCATTACAGTGAAATGACTGACTAAGCCAGTATCAAGTCAGAATGAATTCCAGTCACTATGACTAGGCTGAAATGTTTGATACATGCTTATTGTTTGAACTTTGAGACCGTTCTGAGTAAAATATCTGACTTTCCACCTCAGCAATAGTGTTTATGACAGCATTGCACTTGGTTCTTCTTGTATTCTTCTCGTGTGACTCTGTGTCACAGCTGTGTGTTTTTTCTGCCTTAGACTTCATTGGTAATTGGCTGAAAAATTAGCATTTATCAGCTTGAAGTAACGTGTTCTTTGCAGTATTGTTCTGTATGTGCTTGCACTTTATTTTGAAATGTGAGACTGTAGTGCTGGAAAAATAATTAAAGTGATTCAGAGGCAGGGTTTTACAACTGTAATATAGTAGGTTGTTGATAAGGAGTTTTTGCTTAAGTACCCTGCACCAGAGAGGTTTGACTTGTGGTGGTATTCTCCTATGTAAAAAAGATTAATTAAGTGTTGGAGGTGTACAGAAATTTAGAGCTGTCTTAATAGTAAGAATTGTTAAGGACTGAAAAAAGGCAGAGATACAAAAGAATTAATAGATGCTCAAGAAAATCTGTTTCTGAATTTTATCATTGTTTATCCTGATAATAGGCAGTGAAGCCTGGATATTTCAAAATGTTCATGTCAAAATACTGCATTGTTGCACTATTACCCTTTGTGGCAATAAGTCCTGGGGTGTTTGAAGTTCAGGGGGTGGTGTGTTTGTCTTTCTTAGTTCTCCTTTGTCAGGTGGCTGGATCAAGGAGTTTTGTGTCTTATGCTGAAGGATGCTTTACTGCTTCCTCTCCATAAGGAAGTGTAGGAGAGCTGCTGCTGGGAAGTCCATTTGTTGGAGGGGAGGATGGGATGGGTAGGGGGAGGGAGTTGTGTGATGTGATGAGTAAGCAGCACCATCAAGAATCAATAAAAACAGGGAGTGGAACTAGGTGGAGTTGCACAGGGCTGTGTGTGATCCAGTACAAGGCCAGGGGCACAGATACTACAGGAGTAGTATCAGTGATCACTTACCATTGTGAAATTGCAGTCTTAAATGGATTGTTGTCTTAGCAACTTGGGTTTGTATATTAAAAGTTCTTTTATTTTTTACTATATCTATTTATAGGAATTCATTTATTGTGAAAGTTGGGATATAGTAGACTGCTTGTTGGTGGCTTGTTTTCAGGATGTTATTTTTTTTCTACTGTCAGCTCTGCTGAAGCTCTTTCATGGAGCCAAGTAGAAGGTTTAAGCACTCGAGTATGTGCCACTTCTAATACTGTGGGACATAAGACTGTAAATGAACTAAACAGTTCATAACACAGTGTTGCATGAAACTGGTTTGAGAACATGGAAATGTTGGAATCCATGCACCAGCATTCCTCCAAGGCAGGATTTAAACAGAGATTGCTGTTCTGCAGGTTGACCTGGAACAGTCTTTTTCCATCAGAGTAGCTGTCTGACTTCTCTGTGTGTTTGGTCATGTGTGTATCTGAGTGATTTAATATTTCAGAAACTGAGGAAGCAACAACTCAGTTGCTGAGAACTCTGCCATTCTCAGCACAAACGCTGCAGACCTTTGATGAAAAATGAATGCTGCATTCTTTGTGCAGTGCTTCAAGTGTGTTAAGAAAATCCAGTGGTAGAAACATTCTCATTAAAGAGTAGGGTTTTTTATATCGAAGTGCTGTAAGCATCTGTGACATTCTCTGTCAAAAGGAGAATTAAGCTGGCAAATGCTTCTGAATGTAAGAGAGTATTAGAAGGGGCTAAGGCTGTTAAAACACCTTCAAAACATCCGGTGAGTGTCACTGCATTAAAATTAACTCAAGTCAGGCTATCTTAAAATAAATCTGCACTTTAGCATCAACCACAAGCCAAGAATGACCTATCTTTAGTACTGGGCACAGCACAAGTGGAAACTCTGGTATGAGACTGACTTCTGATGTAAATATGTCTGCAGAGTGACATCTAAAGCTTTGTATTGTGCAGGATGCTTAGCCATGCTGTATTTTTTTGCATTTCTTTGCAGTGAAACATTGAATTTTGTGAATTTCCATCATTAAACTTAGGTGTTGCTTCTGTTTGAAGTGCTGACTGTGGTGGTCAGCCAGGATGATGTGTGGGACAATGACACCACTTTTGGGTGGAAGTGTCAGCCACTGTCTTTTGTAGATAGCTTGGGTTATATAATAGAATATAGTTTTTATATATTCTCTTGTAGTTGAGGTAATGAGGTAAAAAAGGATCCTTTTTGAATAGGAGCATTGCCTCAAAAAACAGGGAAATCTTTGTAGATGGTAACTAGTAAACTTGTTACTATTTATATTTCTAATACCTTCTTGATTTAGCAAATCATTGTGGCATGTGTCTCATGACAGTTCTGAGAACAAACTGTAACAACTGTCTTGCATTATTTCAAAATTACCTTTCTGGTGCTATATTTAGCCTATGCTTCTTCATACAAATTACCTCTGTCTGCAACTTTTATAGACACAATTTTTTGGGAGAAAATGGTGATAACAAAGATCTTACCCAGCTTTGGTTTATGAAGACACAACTTGATGTTATTAGTCTGTGTTTAATCACAAAACTTGTTGAGAAAACTTGTGCAGGTAATGACCTGCTCTGTAATTGCTGGTACCAGTGGATGTTTGTTCTCATTCTGCTTTATGCAGGACTCCCTGCCTTTGCAGGTGGGTCTAAGATGTTTGTACAGGTGAGTGCCAAGGTGTTTGACTCTGAGTTTGGGCTTTTGGAGGTAAGATGTTGGCAGGATTTTTAGATTTAATTTTTCAAAACACTTCAAACTTTTAATGTTCCAGTAGTGATGATCGTTGTCCTATGCTTCACAGAAGCATTTTTGTAGAAGGTCTGAAGTTTTACTTAAGATACTGTCCTCAAGGAGGAAAAAAGCCACTCAACTATTAATTACTAATACAGGATTTCATAAAGTGAAATGCTGTTTTAAGATAAACAGCATTTAAGTAAAGATAAACTTTTACCTGAAGTCCTTCAGAGAAGGAAGGGACAAGAGCTCCTAAAGAGAGCAGGTAGCAGAGTGGGAAGTGGTAGAGCATGCTTTGAATAAAATGGTTCTTCACAGGCAAGCTCACAATTGATGTGCTTTTTTGTTTTATAGGCTAAAGAAATTTTGACAAAAGAATCCAACGTACAGGAAGTGAGATGTCCAGTCACAGTGTGTGGAGATGTCCATGGACAATTTCACGACCTCATGGAACTTTTCAGAATTGGAGGCAAATCACCAGACACAAACTATTTGTTTATGGGGGACTATGTTGACAGAGGATATTATTCAGTTGAAACAGTCACATTGCTTGTAGCTCTTAAGGTAACTTTCCTTCTCAGCTTTACAGTTCTGTATAAAATATATCATTACTGTCCTGACTACACTTAATATCTGCTATGATTTTTATGCTAATACTGCATTGGTATTAGAGGTACTGAAACTGACTTCTTTGCTGCCTTAGTTTTCTAAGTCACTTCTTAAAAAAAATAATATACAAGTGTTCAGGTGCAAGCCTGAGCTTTATTTAAAATGAGTGTTCATTTTTTACTTGCCTAGCAGTCTTTAAGAATTTGCATGGAGAGAGCAGCTTAATGCACAGGTGTAGTGAAGTCCACTAGTAATAATAAATACAACTTGTAATTAATCTCTGTGTGATTAAAAAGTATTTGGCAACTGAAGATTTGAATAAATTATTCTTTTTTTTTTTATCTCAAAGGTTATAATTGAATCTTTAGAATGGTTTGGTTTTAATTGCTTTATTGATGTGTGGGAGGAATTGAGGAATGCAAATTCTGTTCTGGGGAAGAGTTGTCATTGATGTGCTAAAATAAACTGTTCTGTTTAGGTCCGTTACCGTGAACGTATCACAATCCTTCGAGGGAACCATGAAAGCAGGCAAATCACACAAGTTTATGGTTTCTATGATGAATGTTTAAGGAAATATGGAAATGCAAATGTTTGGAAATACTTTACAGACCTTTTTGATTACCTGCCTCTAACTGCCTTGGTGGATGGCCAGGTATGTTGACATTTGACAAAGCTGAATGTTTTTGATTGTAAAGGGAGCTCTTAACATTGCATTCTGTCAGCTCTCATCTTTAAAGGGATCTGCAGATTTTCTCATAATCATTTATTCTAAACTGTTCTGGCTGCAATGATTAATGCAAATAAATTCCATGTTTCTTAACTCTTGCAGATTTTTTGTCTACATGGTGGCCTCTCTCCATCTATAGATACACTGGATCACATCAGAGCACTTGATCGCTTGCAGGAAGTTCCCCATGAGGTACTGAAAAATCATTTTCTAAGCCAATGAGACTGATGGTTCAGCTTGTATTGGGGGATTAAGTTCACAGGGTGAAAATGAAATTCAAATCAACTTAGCAATATTGGAGTGCCTGTCTTCCTGTTCTGGATTTTTTAAAGGAAAAATGAGGGGCATGTCCTTGCTTAAAGAAAGAAACATGTTAAGTCCCAAAGAGTTGTGCAGGAGTGGTGCGAGTGCAAGTGCTTTTGGGTTTTGTTTGGTTTTGGATCTTTGCACTTCACCTCTGAAACATGATCTACATCTCTTCCAGGGTCCCATGTGTGACTTGCTATGGTCAGATCCAGATGATCGTGGTGGCTGGGGGATTTCTCCTCGAGGTGCAGGTTACACATTTGGACAGGATATTTCAGAAACCTTTAACCATGCTAATGGCCTTACGTTGGTTTCAAGAGCTCATCAGTTGGTAATGGAGGTGAGCAGGACAGCCTGTGTGTTCAAACTTTGCATTTGGTCCATTTATTCCATGCTCTGTGTGTCAGAGATGTGCATATGCTGCTGTGACAGGTGATGATCCAGCTAAGAGTCATCCAGAAAGTTGACCTTGACAGTATTCACGTGCAACTAAAGGAGTTTGACAGTGTAGTAACCTTTATTTTTGCCTTGTTTTCCTGAAAATTTACAGTAATATCCCAAACCAGGCTTTAGTATTAGATGTGGTATTGCATTTCTATGTAGATAAAAAGGTTTTTAAATACGTGTCTCCTGGAAAAAAAGTGTAATTTTTCTTTTTAGCTTGGATGTGTGCTTTTGTTCTTGGTTTCTAGTTATTCCTAGCAGTTCAAATTTTTAAATGTATGTCTGGACTCTGGTTTTGGTGATCACAGTTGAAGGTTCAGAGTAGATTGTGTACTTCAGAATTGCTGTTTTAACTACTTAATGCTAATGTTAAGGAGAAATATTGCTAGGTGGTTTGTTTTTTGTCTTTTTTTTTAATATCTAGCTCATATTTGCTAGTAGGAAGCAACCTATGAAGGCCAAAATTCCTTTTTACCCTTTTTCTGTCCAGAAGGAAAAAAAGAATACAGCCTTAAGCTTATTTCAAGTAACCCTACAAATGCCACTTAGGGCTGTGCACATTAAAAGGCTGGTTTGTAGTCAGGCAGTTACATGGGGTACATGAACTTGTTTGTCATAATTATTTTTCCCTTCCTCTCCAGGGGTACAACTGGTGCCATGATCGGAATGTAGTAACAATTTTCAGTGCTCCAAACTATTGTTACCGTTGTGGCAACCAGGCTGCAATTATGGAACTTGATGATACTCTAAAATACTCCTTGTAAGTATGTTTAAAAATGAGAATTCCGTTGCCCCTGATTTTAAGATACCACTTAATTGTGTTAAAGTATGGGTTTTTTTCCCCTCTCTAAGCTTTTGGGAGGTGGAGTAAATGTGGAATTGTTGGGTTAGTCACATTTAAAGTCTTGGAGTCAAGCCTCTGGAACAGTTGCTGTTGAGATCTTCTCTGTCAGATTGAAGTGAGACTCTTCATTTTTGTTTTGCATAACTACCTGGATTTTAATGAGTTGCTGTGCAGGGATGTGATTTGAGAGCAGGAATAGTCTGTCACATCTAAGGTAATGCCTTCCTGTTGGTCTTGGGCAGGAGACTGTTGGAGTCTTTGAATTCTTCAGGTATTGGGATGTCAGCTATTTGAATCAGATTTCTAACTACTGCAGCAGCAACTTTACTAGTAAATGAGGCAAAAGCACTGTGCAAACTGCCCTCTTTGGTAATGACTGGGGACTTTAACTTTGTAATAGATACTAATGTTCGACCAGTTTAAGTCTTAAAGCTAAAATTAATTTCTCTCCAGACCTTCACGGTAAGAGAAATTTAAAAATGTGATGGTTAAAAGTACATGCTAATAGGAGTGGAAGAGCTGGAACACTTGTTCTAGAACACTTAATTTGGTTGGTAAAACTTGCAGAGATTCATGGCTGGCACACAGCAGAATGAAAGCTGAGCTGTTGTGTTTTCTGTGCTCTCCAGTTTGCAGTTTGACCCGGCACCGCGCAGAGGTGAACCGCATGTTACTCGTCGCACCCCAGACTACTTCCTGTAAAGAGATTTTAGACCTGTACAGTATTGCCATGAACCATATGTTGACCTAAAGAAAATGGGAAGAGCAACAGTAACTCCAAAGTGTCAGAAAATATTTAACATTCAAACTTTGTTTTCACATGGACCAAAAGACGTGCCATATTCAATACAAAGCCTCTTGTCATCAACAACTGTGACCACTTTAGAATGAACCAGTTCATTGCATGCTGAAGCAACATTGTTGGTCAAGAAACCAGTTTCTGGCATAGCGCTATTTGTAGTTACTTTTGCTTTCTCTGAGAGACTGCAAATAATAAGATGTAGACATTAACACCTCGTGAATACATTTAACTTTCCATTTAGCTATAGCTTTATTCAGCATGACTGTAGATAAGGGTAGCAGCAAACAATCATTGAAGCTTAAAGAACATTTTTAAAATAAGTACCAAGGCCTCATTTGTTCTGAAACTGTTTGTTTGTTTTATTTTCAGGGAATACTGTTTAATTTAATTGTATTGATTTTTTTTTTTGTCTGCACTCAGTTCCCTTTTCCACTCTGCCCTACCATATTGTCCCTTGTAATTGTCCAAGGATAGTGAATTACTTTGAACAGAACTGTTTTTTTTCTGTAAAACAATGTTACTGCAGGAACAAAGCTGCAGTGTTTTTCATAATAAACTTGTGAACTAAGTATGGAAAAATGTCAAAATTCTAATTACATCTCAGGTCAACTGTGGTTTAATAAACTAACATGTAGCTGGATGGGTTTTATAAACTTGCATAGAAATTTCCACCTTATAAATAACTAAAACTGAGGTGATTTGGAGTGTGCTGGAAAACTCTGACCTTTTGAATCCTGTCCCAGGAAGGTGCCTGGGCCTGTGTCTCACAGCTGAGAACAGCTTGCTGGTTACTCACATGTTGCTCTTTCCCTCTTGGTGCTCTACTGAAATACTCAGAAATGGAAGAATATAAGTTCACTTAACTGATTGCGTGTGGCTTTATTTCAAGTGTAAATCTAAGTTTGAGTCATTTACAATGTAGGTGCTAATACTTAAAGTCATTTTTCTGAAAAACTAAGAATAAAACCAGTTTTGTAAATATTAAAGGAAACAACTTGAAGTTTAGTGCTACGTGTATTTGCCCAGGCTTCCATTCTGAAAAAGTGGTATGTGGTTTATGTTGACTTCTGTTTAAATATTTCCTTTCTACTAACTTCTTCAAAATTTGAATCCCAATTTGATGATTTGGTTCAAAGCCAAAATTCATGTATGATGCCTTCTTAAGGCTTGTGCGTGAAACTTCTTAGGTGCATCTAAATGATGTACCTGGCTGTTGACTTAATAGAAGGACTCTTAATATTCATATTGTTTGAGACTTCAAGTTTCTTGGGCTTGATGTAGATTCTGTAATAACGTGGAGGTTTGTTTTTTACACTGCTTGTTTCTAAGGGAACACACAGAAATTTTGCAAATGTCCAACTCACCTGTCCAACTCACCTGGAGGCTTAGTCCTAGACATGCTTTTTGGTGCTTTTCTTGCTTTTCTGAAAAGCTGGAGGAGCACTTAATTCTTTAACTTGCAAAGAAGATGCTGCATTTCATCAAGCATTACTTCATCCCCTTTCAGAAAGGGCTCAAGTGGTTGCTTTTCCTTCAGCAAAATTTGAGCCTTGTCCTGCAGGTTGGGTTCCAAATGGCTTCTGGAGAGCTCAGTCTGCTGTAGTTTGATCTCTTACAGGAAGAAGTGCATGCTAAAAATAAGTGCATCTGAAGTGTCTTTTTTTAGTATATTGGGAGCTTTTGCTTTGATCACTATTAAAAAAATCCTTTGCCGAGAGTAGTTCACGTTCCATTCCTGTTGCTTGTCTTTCTCTGTGTTTGTGTAGATGGGACTTTGTGCTTTCATTGACACTATTCCTTCAAGAGGAATGACTTTGCCCTATTTTCTGCTTTCCTTGTTGCTTTAATTGGCATGACTCATCTGCTGTGGTGGGGAGCAGTCCTTTCCTTGCTTCAGTTTCTGTACACAAATCCAAGTGGTTGTTAGTAAAGTCCATGGACAATGTTGGAGTCACTCCAGTTTTGGTGCTTTCCTCTATAATTATGTTGTGGTGGTCTGTGTGAAGATTCCAGTGCAAAAACCACATTGAGAAGAAAAAAATCGTTGCTGTGATGGAGCACTAACCAGCTGAACCCATGTTTGGAAGATGCAAAAGAAGAAACAGAGATGTAGATAATTGGGGATTGATTTATTGGTAGCTGATTGATTTGTCCACCTGCACAAAACTTCCTTTACTTCAGCCTGTGAGTGTGGTGGCAGCAGAGAAATGAGCAGGCTTTGGAGATCACTGGTTAATTCCTCCATCTCTACAACACCTGCATTCCACAAATACAAAATAGAGGCATAGCTGGAAATCCCATATTGTGGTTCACTGTTCAAGCCTAAGTTCTTAGTGAGGAGGGCTGACATTGGGGTTTAGGTTAACAAATTACACTTTTCCATGAACTGTTCTTTCTCTTTTTTTCTTTCTCAGGATGGAGCCAGGAGAATATTGATAGACAAAAGGAGAGGGTTTTGAGCTTTCTGTATTTCATTTTGCATAAGTCATTTGCCATATCATATCAAAGTGAGCACTCTAAACTGAGCTAACGGCCCATTAAATCAAAAACAAGAGACAAAATATGTATTATATACATAGGTGTATGCATTTGCCAGATTTTTTCCCCCCTTCACCCTCTTTCTACACCTACCTTCTGCCTAT
The DNA here is from genome assembly GCA_024734555.1 of Trochalopteron elliotii. Taxonomy (NCBI): domain Eukaryota; kingdom Metazoa; phylum Chordata; class Aves; order Passeriformes; family Leiothrichidae; genus Trochalopteron; species Trochalopteron elliotii. The sequence goes on from JANPWX010000391.1 coordinate 2,581,836, forward strand.
TTCTACCCTGTGCTTTTTCCCTCTGCTTATGGCTCCCTCTTCAGACCCCTGGAGCTTGGGGCTGGCTGCTGCCCCAGTTGTTGCTCTATCACTGACCAAGCTGCTGCTGTAGCTTGGTGCTTGTCCAAGGTAACCAGTGTGTGTGACTGTCACCTGGTGCTCATTTTGGATTGTTTCTAACTGCTAACGTTTCTGTACACACTCAGTATCCCTGCTCCAAGTGCTTGGGCAATGTTGCCTCATTCAGGTCTTCTGATAACACCCTGGCAGGATATGGATGCAGGGAAGAGTGCACATAGAGTGTTACCTCCTTCCACCTACATCTGAATGGTAACAGAACAAATTCTGCCCTGTGGAAAAGGTGGTGAGGGACATCCTGCCAGTGCAAAACTGACATTTCACCTGCCTGTGTCTTGGTCCAGTTCCTGTCAAAAGCTCTGCTAGTGACAGAAAAAACTCCTGAGATCACCAAACCTGCTGTGATAGTGCTGGGTTTATTTTGGGTCTTTTTTCATAGTTCAATGAACACATTCTTTTCCCCTCTCACCTCTTCATTTCCGTAGTAATACTGGAGTGCAGTTCCTGCTCTTGGAGGAGTTGTTACCTTGAAAGGAGGCTGAAGAGCAAGTGCTCTTGTTCCTTCAGGAAAAATGATTGTAAGAAGATGCAAGTGTGATCACAATTTTAAATTTCAAATTAAATGCTGCTCCAAATTCAGTGAGTTGAAGGTGTGCCTCCACTCTCATTACCTCCTTGTGCACCTGTTAACACTCATTTATTGCTCTAATTGCTTGTTTTGTCTGGATGCAAATCACTCTTGGAAACTCTTAAAGTGTTTTAAGGGTTGCTGTGTTGGTTAGAGCAAATTTTGCCTGAGAAATGGCTTTTTACATGTTCCGTGTTTTTTGCAACCATATTCATGGTTTGTATGAGCTTGGATTTTTGGAGCAAAATGTCTGCAAGCAGTGATTTTTGAGGCATTGTAAAAGGCATTGGATGCCTTCTGTGTACTATAGCAATCATAACACAGAGTATTGGTGTTCTGGAAGTTATTCTGGGAGAAGGTTGGAAACAGGTAAAGTGTTAAGTAAAAATCACACTGGACTGTGTAGGAATCTTTCAGTACCCATGAACACACCAACAAAGCCCTGCAGAGTCAGCAGTTCATGAGTCAGCCTTCTGTGGTTTTACAAAAAGTTATTTTGGTGCTCTAATTCATTTGGCTGTACTCCTTTTGGATGGGAATAAAGGCAGGCTGCTTTCTTGAGCAAGGGACCGGAGTGCTTTGGCATATGGACAGGAAAAAAAGGCTGAAACAACACTTGGTTTTAAATTAAGCAGTGCTGCATGTTTTAGCCTTTTAAAACCTGTGCTGCTGCTGAAAAGCTTTATTCTTTAAGATAGGTGGAACTACTGATCTCTTAATTACTCTCTGGTGAACAGAACTTTGGGATGGAAACTCAAATGATTGCTGCTGGTATAAGTTGTGTATAAAACATTAGTCACCAATCAGCTGGGACTGGTGATGGAAGAGGAGCAGTGTGATCAGGGTGAGCATCCTGCATGAGAACTTGCAGAAAAGTGATTTTGAGAACACACTCCATTTTGCAGCTACTCATATCATTGCACAGGGTTGTATAAATTAAACTAAATCTTTGCTTTTGGTTGTCTTGACTTCTGTATACCTTTTTCTTGGTAGATTTTCCCCAAACGTATCTGGGTTTTTGGAGGTTAGGTTCTCTTGGTTTGTTTTTGTTGCTTTAGTTTGTTTGGTTTTAATCCCAATAAATCTATAAGCTATTTTCCAAATTATGCACTTAAAACCGAAAGTGCTGAACTGTAAAAGAGGAGTGTCCTCTTTACATTGATAATTGCACGATCGATTGGGCTGAAAGGCTTTAGCCTGGCTCCCAACTGCCTTTATTTTTCAGGAGTTTGAAACCTCCCCCCCGTCCAGCTTAACACCGAACCTTGCTGTGAAAAACCTTTATCGTGGCCATCAGTGCAGGAGTTGGCAGTGATGGCTGCTCTATTCTGCTTCTTTATTTTATAAGGAAAACGCGGGGGGGGGGAGGGGCGCGGCTGGAGAAGCCCTGCCTGGGAGTATCCTATGGTGGGTGTTTCATTCCATGCTTGACCCACTTTTCAGGCAGCTCTGCTCCTTTGCCACTGCTGTGTTTGTCCTCGGGCAAGAGGAACACAGCCGGCTGCTGCTGGAGAAGGGACAGTGCCCAGGGGAGAGGGTGCCACGGCTTCCTGGGAGAGAGAAAGGCTGGTGATGGGCTCTGTTTGTCTGGTCATGAGTTTATCCAGCTTTAGCTCAGCCATCTCAAAATGTTATTGGGCTGTCCCTTTCCCCCTGGAATCTGTTTTTAAAGTGCTTTGAATGCATTTTAAAATGCTGACTTCTGAAACATACTGTATTTATTTATTCCCATGGACTTTGAAACCTCAAAGTAACTGCTCATTATCATCTGTGGCATCAGAACCAGCCCAGAATCTGCTTTTTGGACTTTGCTCCAGCGTTGGAGACCAGTGCCAGGCAGCCCTGTAAAGCTAACCCAGTTCCCTTCCCCTCGTGTTTATATCATGGATATTTACGGTTTTATACGGTATCACCGAAGGTCGTTCTCAAGGCCACCTACAGAAAGTCTGCGCTTCTCATTTTCTTGGAATGCCCAGGAGCGCATCTCCCCGGGGCTGAGCTCGCTGGCGGCTCCCGTCCCTCGGAGCGAGCCCCGGCGCCACCGCGTGGCCCTGCCCCGCCTGTCGCGACCGGCGTGACCCGGCGGGGCCGGGAGCTGCTCTGCTGCGGGCAAGGCTGCCATGCACTGGCTCTAATGCGGCTGGAGGTGGGTGATCGTCACCCTCAGCAGCCAGAGGATCCGGGCTTGGCTCCTCCAGAGTGGTCCAGGTGATTTCAGGGGCTGTCAGGGCAGAACTGTTACAAAAAACACTGTTTTAAATGTGGGGAGGTGGAGTGAGGGTGAGTGTAGGAAATAGGTGCTGCAAATAGGTTTGAGGTAGGTATTTCTATTTTCAGTCTTCCTCCTCTTCATCTTCAGTTTTTTAAACTTTCTCGAATCCCTGCTGTTATGTAAGGGGAATGGGAGAGCTGTTAGAGGAAGAAATAGAAGCCGATAAAAAAACGTCACTTGGTGTCTGCTTCACAGGATTTGGTAATTGGGTTTTGTCAGTCCATTGGTGTCTACTGGGCTCTCAGAGTCCCCACCTGCCATGCTGTGTCCAGCTCTGGGATCCCCAATATCACAAGGATGTGGACCTGCTGGAGCAATACCAGAGGAAGCCATGGAGATGCTCCGAGGGCTGGAGCCCCTCTGCTCTGGAGCCAGGCTAGGAGAGCTGGGGGTGTTCACCTGGAGAAGGCTCTGGGGCAGACTGGAGAGCCCCTTCTAGTGCCTAAAAAGGGGCTACAAAAGAACTGGAGAGGGCCTTGGGACAGGGGCCTGTAGTGACAGGACAAGGGGGAATGGCTTTAAACTGAGAGAGAGCAGGACCAGATTGGATGTTGGCAAGAAATTCTTGCCTGTGAGCATGGTGAGGCCCTGGCACAGGTAGCCCAGAGATGCTGTGGCTGCCCCATCCCTGGAAGTGTTCACAGCCAGGTTGGATGGAGCTTGGAGCAACCTGGTCTAGTCCACAGCAGAGGGTTGGAACTGGATGAGCCTTAAGGTCCCTGCCAACCCAAACCATTCTAGGATTCTCTGATCCTCTGACTGGACTCTCACCCAAGTGCTGGACTCTGCAACCCACCAGTGCTGGGGTGTACAACTTGTATGAAAAGTGACACCTTCTCAAGGATGCTGCTTTAATACAAATTTTGATGAAGTGGAAATGCAATAATTAGCTTTTTTATATAATTAGCTTTTTCAGACTTGTAACGAGAACAAGAATTTTCCTCTTCTGCTGCTACATTGTTCCAAGACTGCTTTAAAAAACACTGCTCCAGTGTCACTGCCTTTGAGTTCTGCAGTGTCTTCCTACCATCTCTCTCACATGAATAATTCTGATGTTTTCTGGCTTTATGCTGAACCAGTCAGTTCAATTATTTTCAAACTTGATGTGGCTGCTTGTTTTAAAAAATATTTCTCATCTTTTGCGTTCCTGAGGAAAAAAACAGATGATTTTTGCAGCAAGCCTCATTCTCCCCTACATGTAGATTAGGTTCTTTTTCAGATTGCATGGTCATACCTGGCTCTCTCCCTGCCTTGCTCTCCCTGGTTCAGTGAATCCAGGATGAGTTCTGTGGACTTCTTCCAACTTGCTACTGGAGCAAAGCTGAGCTCTTTCAAGCCTGACTGTCATTATACTTTGACAATCCCACATCACATTTGTATTGAAAAATAATCAGTGTGTTATCTCCATAGTCTCTAAATCACCACCAGCAGCTAAAAAAATCCTGTTTCTCTGTCAAAGTGTAATGCAAGGTGCTCTGAAGAGTGGGGGCACATTAATTTTTGCCTGAGAGAAACATCCAAGAAGGGAATCTGAGGCTGTGGAGCAGATGCAGGGCTGTGTCTAGGAGGCTCCTCCCTCACATTCAGCACGTTAAACCCTCTTCCCCTGTGGCCGCGTGGCTGCTCAACTGGCTGTGCCTGCAGCCCTGGGATGCTGCGAGTATGTAGGTCAGAGCTCTTCTGGATCTGATTAAGTGTTAAATCAAGCTCAGTTGCTCCAATCTTTTCAGGTATTTGCTTTGGTGTTGAGCTGCTCCCTTCCTCCTCCGTGGTCAAAGGCCCTTAATTGCAATTTACCTGTGGCTGATACACGGTGTGATTCTCTGCACTCAGGGAAGCCATGCTCAGCTTTAGGATTATTTGCAGTGCAGAACAATTAAAACTGGGCCACCCCTTTTTTAAACAATCTTGTTCTTTGCCTTGCAGCCTTAGCCAGGGACGGCGTTTTGTGCCATGGATACTGACTGACTCACAGGGCTTGGGCTATCGGCAGCAGCTGCCTTCGCACAACAGATAACGGGAGCATCTGGAGTGGCTGGGGAGGCTCATTGTATGATATGTGGGGCACAGTGGGAGGTGCTGCCGTGTGATTACAGCATATCTGTGACAGCCATCTGCCTCTTTTTGGGGTGTGGGGTGTTTTTGCTGTTTTAATTTTCCCAGACTTCTAATTCAACAAATTAGTAGAATTGAAAGTCCACTGAGGATGGAATTTTCTCTTTTGGAAAGCTGTAGAGAGCTGTGCCAAGTATAAAGCTCATCAAAAGTATAATTTGAATTAAATTTATCCACTACTGTAACTTAGTATGGAATTTAGCTTTCTGCCTGTTCCTAGATTCCACTAGATTTGCCTCGTGTTGAGAGCAAACCCCATCCCCCCTTTGCTGAGCCTGATTTGCAGTCTGTGAGCTTGTGCTTGCTGGTCACGAGCCAAATCAGAAACCTTGGTCTTTGGCAACACTGGGAAAGGGAATTTAGCATTTGTAGGTATGTTTTCCACTGGCCACCTTCTGTTATTGTCTGATTCTCTAAACCAAGGAGTTTTAATATAAATAAAAAAGAATAAGTTAAGGAAAATAAAGACAGTGTTTTTTAGCACACTGAATGTGGTTCTCAGCACTGGAGTATGAGATGGTGTGACTGAGGAACAAACAGGTAAATGCGATGCTGGTACAATCAAAAAGTCACGTTAGATGTAGTTTGGAGGCTTCACATTCTATATATAGAGACAAATATAAATTAAAAATGAGGGTCCCACTCAATGGTGAACAAAGACCTTATGCAGTTATCAATACCAGGATCTCTGAGGAACTTCTGTTAGTGTCCAAATCTGCTGCCAAGCATCACCTGGCCCCCCTGGCTGCTCACTCAGCTGTTAGGAGGAGTTCAGGGGAGCACACATTACAGAAGCACACAGTAATCCAGGCTGGAAGGAACCACAGAGGTGACCTGGGTCCACCTGCAGAGTCAGATCAGGTTGCTCAGAGCTGTATTTAAGTCTGCTCTGACTAACAAGCTGCTCAGCAGCCTAAAGCCCATGAAACAAGCTTCCCAAGTCAGGCAGTCACCTCCAACAGTTCTTTGGAATTTATAGAGAAACCTTTCTGTGATATGCTCTGATGTAGAACAGCCTGGCTACCAGCTGAGCTCTAGGAGGTCCTTCCTGGCTCAGAATCTATGTGAGTCTTCCATCTCTCCAGAGAATCAGCCCCAACCAAGAAGGTATTTAATATTAAATGCCTTTCTAATTGTAGTCTCACTTGTTATGTGAGATAAACACTGGCACAGGTTGCTCAGAGAAGCTGTGGCTGCCCCACCCCTGGAAGTGTCCAAGGCCAGGTTGGACGGGGCCCTGAGCAAACTGATCTCATGGAAGGTGTCCCTGCCCATGGCAGGGTAGGTGGGAGCAGATGAGCTTTAGGGTCTCTTCCAACCCTTAACATTCTATGATTCTATGTCTACTCTCAGATGGAAGGGAAGGGAGCAAAGGAGGGAAGGGAGTAAGGGATACTTGACACTTCATTGGCCTGGCTACTGAACTGAGCAAAACAAGATTCTCAGCTAAGAAATTCTGAGTCCTGGGAAAATTCTTCATGTTAGAAGATATTTTCCAGTGGGTCTGGCTGTCATGTGTTCCCTAATGTGTGGGCTGCACAGCCTGGGACTTTCTGGGACCCCAAGGGAAGGGAAACCTGTGACTTACCACAGAATCATTAAGGTTGGGAAACATCTCCAAGACTACCAAGTCCAATCCTCAACTGATCAGCACCTTGTCAACCAGAGCAGAGCACTCAGTGCTATGTTCAGTTGTTTGTTGAACACCTCCACGGATGGTGACTCCACCACCATGCCAATGCTTGACAACCCCTTCAGGGAAGAAATCCTTGCTGATGTCCAACCTGAACCTCCCCTGGTGCTGCCTGAGGCTATAAATGATGTGTACTCTGCAGTGTGGTGCTGTTGCAGGTATCAGTGTGATTACAGGCACCTTGCCTGTGTCTGCACTGGAGTGATGTGAAAACATGCTTTTTGGCTCTTAAAACATTTTTGTTTAGGATAGGAAGTAAAGCAAATTGTCAGAATCCTGCGTTGTCACTGTGTAAGTATCTTGCCTACTTGAAAGCCACTTTGCCATAGAGAGCTGACACAACAGGCTCAGCAGCAGAGCATGGAGCGTGTGCTGTGACAGCACAACTGTGTCCTGGACACTTCACAGAACATGAGGGGTCGTACCCTGCCCTTCCTCACAAAGCAGAACCCTTCACATCATCTTTTTTCACCCTGAAAACCCAGAACCTGTCACTTTCTAGCACACACTGGTGACGTTTCAGCCGTCACCCGTGCTGGTTGCAGTGCTCAGGTGGGGCTGTGCTAACACAGAGGCCTGGGCTGTGTTTGGGTGCCCGGCTCTGCTCTCATTCTCGGCACGGGGGCTCCTTACAGAGCTGCTGTCTGGAGATGCTTTAAAGGGCTGAGCTAGAGCTGCCTGACGTTCCTGGTGGCATCTAGCGCAGATTTCTATCAGCATCAATCAGAGCTAAATCAATTTCTGGATCCGTGAAAGGACCCGCACATATTTCCACTTGAGGAAGGATGTCTGATGTTGGAACAATTTTAAACTAACCGGTTGTTCAATGCTGTTTTTCGGCTAAAATACCTTCTGCCGCTGGAGCAACCCCTGACGACGGGTTTCACCTCGTTTACCTTCGGGAAGCCTCCACAGATACTCGCAGAATTATCCCGCTTAACCCCGGGCCTCGGCCTTTCTCCCCGTGAAGTAAATCCCGCACCGTGGGCGTTGTGGGGCGAGCCCGGGTTACCCTGAACGACCGATTTCACCACACGGCCTGCCAGCCGGGCCCGCTGGAGGGCACCGAGCCAGCCCCCGGACACCGGCGCCCTCCGCCGCCACGGGAGCCCCG
>JANPWX010000391.1:2594704-2636605 GCA_024734555.1 Trochalopteron elliotii
GTGGGAGCGTTGTCCGCGGGGGTGGTGAGTGAAGTCTCCGAGCAGACCGGAGCGGCTCCTCCTCCCCCGCGGCTCCCGGGCGGCTGTGCCTCTCCTCCTGGCTCCCCTGCCCGCCCCCCCCCGTGTCCCGGAGAGGCCGCGCCGCAGGTGTGAGTTCGTTATCTGGCTCCTGGTTACCGGCGCTGACGCGGGAGGCGAGGGGGAAGCGGCGGGCATCCATCCGAAATGGCGCTGGGAGGCACAGCTGTAGGTGGCTGAGCTTGGCGTTTAAAGCTTAGACATGTAAATTACCTCTGTAATTCAGGTTTGGTTTCAGCTCGGTTTCCAGCTTGTTGTGTTGTTGTCGAATAAAGCTTATAGGACTGGTTTGCTTAGTCACCCAGTGGTGCTGCTGCCCAGGGACTGTCACCTGCCAGAGCTGTACTGCAGCTTGCTAAAAATTACTTTTTTTTTCCCCCCCCCCTATTTTCTAGGCCACTGAGTTCTGTGATATTAAAAAATAATGAAATTTGGATGAAACGCTGATGTGTTGTCAATGATAAGGCAGTAGCTTAACTTCATTTTACCTGTTTCAGTCCCTCAGCAGTAACTAAAGGTCTCGTTAGAAGTGGGTTTGGGTGATAGGAGGGAAATATCCTTGCAGGGGCTCCCCTGGCTGAGGCAGCATCCCTTCCTGGCCGGCTCTGCTGTGCAGCATTATGTAAGCTCAGGCACAGGGAGGCTGCTGATGGAGCTGGGTTTGTTCTGGAGTGCTCCCAGGCAGTCACTGCAAGAACAGATGCATTAAATTTAAAATGTGTGCCTACAGCACTTTCCCCAGAACATCATTCAAACTGCTAACACAGAACCGTGCTTTAATCTAAATTTTGGTTTTGTGCATCTCTGTGTGTGTGTGTGTATATATATATATATATACACACACTTGTACCTTTGGAGCAATTGTGACTCTTCCTCCAGAACACCCATCTTAATTAGAAGTAGCACTGTCATATAGGGTTACATTGCTGTGTAAACATTAACTGGCAGCTCACTGCCAAATGGAAATTAAAGCAATGAGGGCTCGGGGCTGGTGTGAGCTGCTTAATGACACGTGTTGGCCGAGCCTTCCTTGGCCTGGGTGTGCACAGGGCTGTCAGGCTCAGCCACGCTGCACCGATGAGCTTTCAGAAAGAGGTAATGCAAGTTTGCTGCAAGTGGTCCAGTTAATTAACTGTTGATAGCTCAAGTGAGGAACTAGTGTGTGAAGCTCGTGAGTTTGGTGGGGGAAGAACGTTTGAAATTTAATTGAAATTGAAATTCTTTGTTCCCAGAGCTGTTCACAGTAGTTGCAGGCTGTGCAAACACATGCTTCAGCGATCTTGAAGCAGGTAGCTCGAGGATCTAAAAAAAAAAAAGGAAACTGTTGCAATGGTTTGCTGCCAACAAATGTTTTGAGTGGTGAAGGAACTTACAACACATCCTACTAGCTGGTTGAGGGCAAACTTGTAAAATTTATGTGGCCAGACAGTTGTGTTTATAGTGTCCTTTGGTTGGCTCAAGTGCAGTGATACCCCCACAGTCTGTATGTGTTGTTTCAGACTGAAGTTGTAATCTCCTTGCTGCTGTGTCATGTGCTTACATATCTGGAGTCATGCTTTTGTTGTTAAAATTTCATTCTATTTCTGCTAATGACATCTTTCAAGCCTGCTGCCTCTCTGTTGTAGGTCTTACTACAGTTTGTTGGAGGAACTTGGTTAAAATGCATGGTTGTATCAGATGCTAACAAAGTACTGATCTTGCTTCCTGCTTTGAAGGCCTTCCTTGTAGGAGTTTATTGCTTTTTAATCTCTTCAGAAAACCACATGCTTTTCTAGAGGAAAGCCTTTGATTCTGAGTAACCTGGTCTGTATAACTCTGGAGCAAGAGAGACTGGACTGGACTCTGTCTAGGGGAATTCCTTCCAACCTCAGTGTTAGGAGTCTGTTCCAGAGGTTATCATTCGAAAACTGCTGTTGAGATCTGACATTGTTTGAGCAGTCAAAGTGAGTAGCAGTTGTTTGGATTTGAAGGCAAGCCGTGTTTTGGAAGTGTTGAAAATTTTTTTCAAAAGAAAGATAGCTCTAGTGGTGTTCTGGAAAAAAAAAAAGGCACTATTGACTAATCTGTGTATTTTATGCTTTCAAATTCAGAAAAAAAGCTCAAATTATGTGAGACTTCAGTCAATCCTTGTTTCTTAAGTGTGAGGATTAATGAATTTAGGGCTGTTGATTCAAGGAGTGAATAAATTCCCGCTGAGTGCACCTTAAGTGGCATTGGGCTATCTGCTGTTGGGAAGAAACAATTTCAGTGGCAAAGGTGATGCACATCTTTGAGTCAACTGAACTTGTAACATCTGCTGAAATTGTGTGGAAATAACTGTCCTTCTCTTGTAGATGCCTTCAATTAAACTGCAGAGTTCAGATGGAGAAATCTTTGAAGTTGATGTGGAAATTGCAAAACAGTCTGTGACTATAAAGACTATGCTGGAAGGTAAGAGTGTGAGACCCTGAGGAAGCCTCTTGGACAGGAGTTGAGACAAGCTGGTGCTGTGCTGAAAAAGGATTCCCAGGTCTGTGGAGCAGCTTGCTGCCTCCTGCCTGAACAGCTGGAACTCCTGCTGTGGTGGCTGAAACTGTTCAGTGTGGATGTGCTCTTGTAAAAGGCCCTGGTTAAGAGCACTTGTAGGGAGGTCAGGAAAATACAAGCAGCCCACTGCCTTGCCTACAGTCTACTTCAGTTTTGTGGGAGTTAAGCAAACAGAACATTAATATTATTTAAAACTTCAGTTTATTTAATCACACAAACAAGTCTTAGAATGTAAATATCACTTGTATGGAGTGGGAGATAATAAATCAATGCAATAAAGAGCTGAAGTTAAACCTGTGTTGTGAGCTTGTGAATGCTGTTAAATTATTTGGGATAAATACTTAGGTCTGATCTCCTGCTGACATAAATTTGAAACAAAAGAACTTGTGGCGGGGGAGGGGAAATCTGCCAGATGGCTGGGATACAGAGCAAACTGTCTAATCCCTCTAGTGCAAATCCTCATTGTTTACTGGTGACTTTTTCTAGTTTTTGGATGTATTCATGAATTAACTTAAAACCAATTATTTCTGTTAACATGTAGTTAATATTGTGCTCCTCATGTAAGTGTTTTTGTTGTGACACCTTATAAGAACAGTAAAAATAAGGTTGAATTATGTCAGGCATTGAACACTTCTGTTCTGTTAATATGCTGTTGAGCATGGCTGGCAACACAAACAGGAAATGGAATTCATTAGGGTGCACAATTCTCAGTTTTCTCCTGCAGGAGCTGTGTCACTGCTGGTGTTTAGTGACACTCAGCTGGAGATAGGGGGAAGTTACTCCTGGGAAGTGTGTAAACTGGGCACCATAAACTTGCATCTTTCTAACCTGGGAGAGATCCAGTCTGCTGGTGCAGGTGAAATGCATTTTCAGTGCAGGTGGCTGAGCATCAGTTAATGTTTTGTGTGTTGGGTGCTGCAGCTGAGAGGGGAGGAGCTGAAAGTTTGGGTTGTACTGAGCACCACAAGGCCACCAATGAAATATCAATTTTCTGCTAATGGATTAAATTGCTGGTTCAGAGGTGATGGTGACAAGTCAAGCAGAGTTGACTAAACTTCAGATATTGCTTGAATTATTTCAGTATCTTTTAATGGCAGTGTTTCAGTTCTGAGTCTGTGGAGCCATTTCAAAGAAAAAAGTGGTGTTAATTAGCATCCCACTGATAACAGTAGTGGACTTGTCTAAATACAGACATACATGATTTTTATCACACACAAATTTGAGGAGTGATGATGGTCATACGTTCTTAAAAAAGCAGGTTCCTTGGTGATGTAGAATTGGCTCATCTGTGCATGTAATGAGTGAAGGTCTGCATCTTTACTCAATTACATAACTAATTACAAGATGTCTTTGACAGCTGGAGTGTCATCCAACTGTTAGCATTTGGGTAATAAAAAAAGCAGATTCTCTAATCAAAGATGGCTAATTTGGTATTTGTTCTATGTATCAAGTTGAAACTTTATATTTTTCACCTAATTTTTACGTTGATTTCTCGATCATATCAAGGGGACAAATCCAAGTCTCTCTGGAGCATGCTGACAGGCTTTTAAAACAAGGAGTGTTGGAAGCATGCTTTATAAATGCTTTTTTTGATGGAAGGATTTGTGCTGCTGTCTTACCATGTGAATTTCTTCAGCTGGTACAGGATCAGTACAAGTGATTGAGCTTGGGAGCAGCACTTCTGTGGCTACAGTATTTTGTGGTCATGCAGAGGACAAGACACTGTGTCCATTTACCACAGTAGATTTGAATTCTTTTTTAATCATAAATGGAATGGGAGCCCTGTGGGTTGAAACTGTGTAAGTGGTAGAAATACACAAATGTTTGTCAGATTGTTCAGCATCTGAATTCACATTCAGAACACTGAGTTAGCAAGTGACTGATGGTTGTAGATGCTCTCATTTGATGAGACTGCCTAATCAACCACTTATCCTAGGTTGTACCAAGTTGAGGTTGTATAATGCAGCCATAGCTTCTTACAAAAGCTCCTGACTACACGGTTTAGAGGTCCTTTGCTACCAATCATTCAGCCTCAGTGTTGTCAAAATAGTGAAGAATTGATGAAGCATCCCAGTTCCTTAAATGGTTTTGTCTGCCAATTGCTCAGTCATCTTTCCATTTTTAGATTTGGGAATGGATGATGAAGGTGATGATGACCCAGTCCCTCTTCCAAATGTTAATGCAGCCATCTTAAAAAAGGTAAGATGATGAAAGTGCTTGTGCTGCATGGCAGTAAAGAAATGTGAAATTCATCTTGGAGTTGGGTATTATGAACCATTAGTTAAAAAATATTTTCCATGTGCTACAAATTTAACCAACTCAAGGTGCATGAACACAGGCATGTGGGCTGAGGCTGGCAGGCAGGTAATGGCACAGTATGTGCAGGGGTGACCTGGAACAGCAGCTGGGGGCCAGAGAGGCTTCTTAAGGAAGTGCTGGGCATCTGGGCACACTGGCAGTCAGTGTTAAAGCACTGATTTTAATTGGATTCACTGAACTGAGGCAGCTGTTCATGAGATGCAAATGTCTGGAGAAAGAATTAAGGGACAGGCAGTGGTGAGGGTGACTGGCAGTGGCAGTCACCGTGTCTGGGTGGCAGTGACAGTGCTGAAGAGACACTGTGTGCACTTGGTGTTAAATTCATTACAGACCATGGTCATTGGGTCCAGGGAGAAAAGTGTAGTCGTGTGGTGTCAAAGATTCTTTATGCTTTCAAATAGAAAGAGTAGTGCCAAAATAAGCACCAAACTATTGGGTCTGTTTTGGGGTAAATACAGGATTAGGAATTGTTTCCTAGTGAACAGACAGATAAATAACTTAAACATGTGAAGTCTCTTGGGTTGGTGAAATGGAACAGGATTTTCCTTGCAAAAAAAGGATCCTTGCTCCTTTTATTTGTCTGGATCATGAGATTGCATGTTCCCAAACTAAAAAAAAAAAACAAAACAAACCCCAAACCAACACTAACAGCAAACTTGCTGGCTGAACTTTGTACTGAGGTGAGTTTGACCTGCTGGTAGCTATTACCACTCTGCACTCCTCCCCTGTGTAGTTGTCTGCTTAATACAAAGTATGTTTCTGCAAACAGATTAAATACAGCAAAATGAGGTTTAGGTTTTCTTTGTACAGCCCATGTATGTTAGCACAGAGATAATCTTAAATGCCAGTTGCTGGTGCTATAAAGTTAAGTAATTAACATGCTACTAACTCAGCTGGGATTTCTGAAGGCTGTTGTATTCTGGGATTGGGGATCATTTGTTCTAAAATGAAAATACTGGGATTTGAGCATGTTCATACAGGATTTTTATATTAGTCTAGAGAAAAAGGTACATTTCTTCCAATATGAAATTAAGTTATAGTTGGGGTTTAATGGGAGAATCACTTGGCTAAAACTTTTTTTTATCAAAACAATAATTAGGTGATTCAGTGGTGCACCCATCACAAGGATGATCCACCTCCTCCTGAGGATGATGAGAACAAAGAAAAGAGAACAGATGACATCCCTGTGTGGGATCAAGAGTTTCTGAAAGTAGACCAAGGAACACTTTTTGAACTTATCCTGGTGAGTGTCCTCAAGAAGTGCAAAGGCAGTGCCTGTGAAGTGAAGCTCTGCTATGCATTTGAGAAAGAGAGCCTTTATGCTTCTTGAGTTACTTTTTCTTTGGAAGGGGGCAGGTGGGGAGGGCAGAGGGCAGGTGGAACTGGGAAGTATTGGCTGAAATTACTGAGAATGTTGGAATGCTTGTTAGCTTAATGCTGGCATTAATCTATACTCACTCTTCAATCAATGTACTTTTCCAAATAGCACTGTCTTTTATTCTTGTGACTCTCAAGTCCAAGTTGAGGGCTTATTACTAGTTACAGATTTCTGGAGATCTGCATAAAAATGAAAATCTAACTTCATCTGTTAAATTTGTGCCTTGTATGGACCTGTGAGCCAACATTACCTGCCTTGGCTAGTTAACAGTACTGCAACACTGAAGATCTTGGACATTTGCAGAGATCTGAAAGCTGTTTTTAAAAGGCAGAGCAGGAGGAGTGTTTTTCATGGTAGAAATGACCACCTTCTCTTTGGCAAGCAAGTTTTAGGTACTGTCTGTTGAAGGTTCTAGCTAGAGGCTTCTCAAAGTGGAGATGATCTGTTTGCATACAGTATTCTAAAATTTCAGTGTAAACTTAACTTCAGTAGTGCATCTACAGAGGCAGAATATTGATATGGGGGCTATAAATCTGAAAACCTTTACAGGCTGCAAATTACTTGGACATCAAAGGTTTGCTGGATGTCACATGCAAGACAGTGGCAAACATGATCAAGGGGAAAACTCCAGAGGAAATTCGCAAGACATTCAATATTAAGAATGACTTCACTGAAGAGGAAGAAGCACAGGTACTTAATCTGGGTTTAATTATAATTTAGCTGGCTGTTTGTGCTGAATTACTCAGCTTCACGTGTGGTGCTTCATAACTCAATTTGTGATGCAACAGACTTGTTACCAGTAAATGTAAATTAATGCATCAGCTCCTCATAATTGGGGTGCCACTAGCAGAAGACTTTCTGGTGTCTACCACACTTGCAGCCCATTACCTGAGAAGGTCAAAACAAAGTGTATTGATTTTTCTAGCTCCAGCATGTCTAATAAGAAAGCACTTAGGATTGTTTGTGGCAGTCCTAGTTTGCTGGTTTGGGGCTGTAGTAGGAATGCTGAAGATGTATTGCTGCATGTGGCTGGAAAGGTAAGTTTGGGTTCTCATAAGTAACAAACTCATTGATCTTAAAACTTGACCAACAAACCAACTGCAAAATGGCAGAGTTGGGAAGAAGCAGAACAAGATGCCTGATTTCAATACAAGAAAATGAGTTGTAGACTTGGGTATTTTTCAATGCCATGTCATGAAACAAAGAGCTTAGACTTCAGATAGTCTGTTTACTTTACTTGGTCAGAAAATTTCAGGGTTGATTAAACCTGGGTGTGAAAAACCTGGCTTACATTGATAAATAGGCCAGTTTGGCCGATGGACTTGATAATGGCAAAATCTGTGTGAAAAGTTAAAGCTGCTCCAAGTTTGTGCCCCTGCAGTAAATAATCCTGAATGTTTTTGGATGTTTACAGCCAAGGCTTAGCATTTCACTGCAACATACTAACAGTTCAACTGCTCTTCCAGGTACGTAAAGAGAACCAGTGGTGTGAAGAGAAATGAAGTATTGTGCCTGACACTCTTACACTGTAAGGATTGTTCCAAATACTAGTTGCACTGCCCTGTTCATAATTGTTAATATTAGACAAATGCAGCAGCAAATGAAGTTGTGTTAGCAGGATGTTGTTCCCTTTGCATGTGTAGTGTTTTTTTTGAGTACAGATCTAAATCTCTGAGTTTTTACTAGTGTAACTGGGTGTCTTTTTACTTTGCAATGAATAAAACTGAACTAAGTGTGGATTCTGTATGGGAAGTAGCACTTAAGGTTATCATTTTCATTACACTTTTAAACTCTCGAAGTCCAGTTATAGTGCTAAGGAATGACTCTGTTGTAAATAAAAACATCTATGACTTCTTCCTCAAGAAGAGCGAAACACATGTATTTACAGGGTATTGATAACTTCAGAGAGAAAAACAGACCAGTATGTGTCTTGGGGAACTAGATAATGTAAAAAAAGTTACTGGATTTCTTACAAAAACATTGTGGAAAAATCTTAGTGTTACTTAAAGCTATATAATTTTCAAGATGGTTCTTGTCCTGCATTTAAAAGAAAAATTAAATATTTGACCACTTTCTTGTCCTTTTAGTCTTGCCTTATAGACTAGTGAAAATGTGATTTAGAACTAAACAAGCTCCTGACAGTTAAATTTGAATACTTCAGCCATGTCTTGAAGACCTGCCTCTAGGTGATAGCAAATAAAGTGTGTTGCTTTATGCACAGGATGGGTGTGTTTTTATACATTTTACTGTTTAAAGTGGAATCCAGATTTGACCAAAAATGACTGACATTACCAAAGTTAATATTATTGACCTGTGCATGCCATTAGTGGCTGGTTTTTAGGCAGTTTTAAAGACCCTTGTGATGTAGCTCTTGGAAACATGGTTTCATGTGTCCACAGGAAATCTCATGCCTCTGTATACTTCAGCTTGTAGGGACTTAATTATTGCATACAAAGCTAATGCAATATCAAGCTTAACTTCTTTGGACAAAGCCACTTGCAACTAGTTAAACAGTAACTGGTTTTCTGATTTTTTTTTTTTTTACAGTTCCCTTATAGGGAGTAGGGGATGGTTGTGTGGTAGATCTTTGAGGTGTGCTCTTAGCTTGTATTGCATTCCATTCTCTGTATAAACCTTAGAGTAGAATGAACCTTAATAAACATACTTATCTCACTTGAACTATTGGTGTTTCACTTCTGAATTAATAAAGGGCTTTTAAACTTTTGTTTGCAAATGGTTCTAGTTATTTGGAACTAGACAATTTTACTGTCACTTATTAGTGAGTGTAGAAATAGCACTGAGGCAGTGGTTAATTGAGATAACAGATGTAAAGGGTTTTTTTAAATTACTAATGCAGGGTACTAGTCTGACACAGTGGGCAGCTTTGAGATGAAGTTGGGTGATGGTTAAATATCCAGAGAGATTTTTTGATGGCTGACCAAGATTACCTAAATTGTGGATGTAACCATTATGAAAGCATTCAGAATTTGCTCTAAAGCAGCATTCAAACCCCTGCTTTGGATACAACTGCTCCTGACATCTGGTTGCTCAGGAGGTTGTGGGGCCTGCCTCGGTGCTGCTGTGCATTATATTGGGTGTATTAGACATTGTCAGTGGGCAGAAAATACTCCACTGCTGCACTTGGACATGCTGAAGCCTTTCCAGCAGCCTGCATTGCAAACAATGCACCTCAGTTTAAAAGTGCTTCTAGAGGAAAATCTGATGTCATTTCTGTGGCTGTGTTTGTAGTTAATATTCAGCTTAGGTTGGATTCTTCCAAGAAATAAATCCATCTGTGTGTGCAGTGTTCCAGAGTACACTTGTTCCCCCTCAGAGTGCTGTGGCTAGTACAGGAGCCTGGTGTAATTGTGTTTAGTGGCAGCAGCCTGTGTGAATTCCTTTGGGTGCAGGTCACGAGCCCAGGGTCAGTGTCTGTCAGCAGCTACTGCCTTGCATGATGCCTTGTGCTGCTTTAGGGTGAGGGAGAGACAAAAACAGTTTTATCTTCCTCATTGCTCCAGCTGTGCTGTGCCTGCATAACACACCTGGGATAGAATTTGGTAGTTGTGAGAGCAGCTGGCCCAGACCCTGGCTGGGCTGGTTGAATGGGCAGTGGTTGAGCCTCTGAAGCCCCAGGTTGTGACACTTGGCTGCTGGCACTGAGGCACCTGTGGAGGGAGGTGCAGGGGAAAGCTGCTCTGTGTGCTCAAGGCATTGTGGAGCTTTGGCAGATTAGCAGTTAGGATTGCATACAACTGACTTTCTCTAATTGAAATTCCCCTGTAGTACTGACTCAGACTTCAACCAGATTCAAATTCTGTAGCTGCCTGGCAGGAATGTCAGCAGGAAAAGACTTTTAATCTCAAGTTGTCTTACCCACTCCAGTAATACTAGTGCTCATCTGTAGGGAAGGACACTGGGGAGGTGCTGAGAGTTTGGGCTGTCACGTGGCTGGTGCCTGTGTTCCATGCTGCAGCTGAAGCTGCTCCTTGCTGCTCTAACAGCAGGACACTGGCTGTGTACTCTGAAATTCCAGAAAGCAGGAGAGACTGATTTCTCACTGTTAAACTTTCTGTTGCTGTTTAAGTTGTATGGTGCTTCCCTAACTTTAAGTCCGTGCATAATCAGGGATCAGGCTTCTCTTAGGTGAAGGAATTAAGTGTGGGAGAGGGTGGGGAAGGTTGGATGTCAGTAGGAATTTTAGGAAAAAAAAGTATTTTCTTTGTACCTCAGCTTACTATTTCACTCTTACCCATTGAATTGTTTTTGGTGGTTATTCTAAAAACTATTCAAACATACAAATGTTGAAGGGAAAAAACAAAGGTAATGAATGCTAAGAAATAGTTACTTGAGAGTTTGATAGCATTATAACTTCCAGTGGCCTCTTTTAAACAGCCAGTCTGGCAATTACTTTATTTATAAAGCTATAAACATACTTTGAACATAAAAGCCAAAAAATACAAACTCAGTGAAGTAAAAAAATTACAACAAATGATGGATAGTCATTGGACAAATGAAGGTACAGCTGCAAAACATTTATCCCTGCTACATACATACCGTGGTTTTACTTGTTTTAATGAAGTGGTACTTCCATGATTTCTACATTCAGACTGATTCCAGGAATTTAAATATATATTTTGGGAAGAGTTAAAACTGCTGTAAAATAACTAGAAAAAAATCTTGCTGAGATAAAAACTTCAGGGCAAAGTCTTCCTTCTATTAAAAAAGAGTATTAACACAAAATAGCAACACTTCATATGGCAGTTCTAAGACACTTTTTTTGGTATTAATAAGAATAACTTGTTTTGGCACTGGGTACCAGAAGTCAGTCACGCTGTTTTGCCTTGGAAAGGGGCAGCCTAAAGGTATCTCTTCTGTGTTTGGAATAAAAAGAATGAATTTTTTTCAGTTACCCCAGTATAAACTGAGTGTAGTATATCACAAGTGGATATTCTGAGTTTATTCTGCAGTAGCTGGAAGCACGGGGAAGGTCTGGCCCTAAACCTGTTTGTAGAGCACAGGCACAACAACGCTGTGGGTGTGACTGCTCCAGCTCTGGGGCTCTGAAACTGTTTCTGTGCCAGGAGAGCACAGGGAAGGGCTCCTGGAGAGGGGTGTTGGGTGTCACTGAGGAGCTTTTGCAGGAATCAGTTGGAATAACAATGGTGAGAGGGGGCTGTAATGCAGATGAGCCTTTTGCTGGTCGAGGCAGGGACTCAACACCATGGAGGGGCCAGAGGAGCCTTGAAATAAGTGGGTGGAAGTCCCAGGGTGTGAAATGAATGAGGGCTGCTCTGGGTGCCTCAGCCAGTTTAATACTGATCAGGACTTTCCCTGAATTTTCCTCTGGTGTTATTTAGACACGTCTGCTTTTTCTTTCTACCTGCCTCTGCTTTGCTGCTAAGTTCCATCTGTCATCCAGCCATGCAATACCAGTTGGGTGTTAAGTTACACCAGCTTTACACCAGTATGGGTACACCAGGCTGTGGTGACTGGTATGTCATCTGTGGTGTTTCCAGTAGGTGACACTTCTACAGCACCTTAGAGCAGAGGGTCTCAGAGTGACAAATGGTGAGCTGAGACACAGGTGTTTTTTAAAAGCCATTTTTTTTGTTTGTTTGTTTGAAAATCAAATGATTAAAGAGATCATCTCAGGTCTGGCAAGTCTACTGAGTTCCTCTGTTCAGCACTGGAACAAGCTTGCTAAAATAATTTAAAATGAGCAGATTGCATATTGATCTAGTGCTATGTAATTAACCCTCTGAGTGCAGTCAGTACATGAGTGTGCAGTTGGCATTGGATCAGGCAATGCTACTTCAAGGGTTAAAATGATTCAAACTTCAAAATGACTCTGCAAACTTGTCAGGTTTGTGCACATAGCTTTCTGTCAGTGCTTCTGAAGTTACATTTACACAGGAGAGGAATAATGAAATAGGTTTAGATCTTCTAGAACTAAAACCAGAAATAAAAAATCTACACTACTATAAGCAAAACTATCTAAATAAAGGGACTAAACCCAAAGCTGCTCTACAGACTAGTTAGGTTTGGCTTTTTTTTTTTTTTTTAATTTTAAATCTTTGAGGCGTAAACTTGGTTAAAAAGTTATGTTTAATCCAATGTAAAAAATTACGGTTTGTGTTTTTGCATTAAGAAAAAATATAAAAATAGTTTGTACATTATAAAGGTCATCTTAAATTTCTTGCAGTTCTACAATAATATTACTACATAGTTTGTATTCAGTACTCCAAAACCCATCTATCAAGTACGAAAAAAATACCCCCTCTACCTTTGTGTGATGTCATTTTTCTCTTCAGCAGACTGGAATATATATTTTTTTGAACAGGAAAAAAAATCTGCACTGGACTAGATTGTGGTCTCTGAGAAGACTTTAAACCTGTTGTAAATCCAGAACTTGGAATTATTTGGGATTTACATCAGTTCATGGAGATCATAATCCATCCACAGTGTTTTCTGTTTATCAAACTCAAAATATAAATACAGTACCAGAAACTGGTAAATATTTTAAAGCTGGAGAGAATACATTAACATTTGGCATTGTCATTGGGGTGGAGGGAGAATCTTTTAGAAAAAGCTAGAATAAGTTTTTTTAAAAAGTTCTACACTGAATCATGGAAAAGAGGGTTCTTATCTTGCCGAGGGTATGTACAGGCAGATGCCTCCAGCCCAGAGCAGGGCAGTGAGTGCTGCTCTGCTGCCACACTGCAGAGCACACAGGGAGCTCACACCTCCCTCCCCCTGTCTGCTCAGAGGAGGGACCCAGCCTGGTCCTCAGCCCTGGGCTGGTGTGATCCTGGGGCTGCCGGGGCGGCTGGCTCCCCACCTGCCCTCCCCTGCTCACTGCTGTGGAGAGCAGAGCTCCATCTGAGCCCACAAAGCCAACAGACTGATTGCTGAGGCTTTGATCAGTCTGTCTGGTGGGATTTCTGACCATCCACATCTGCAGGGACAATTTCTGACAGCAGGGCAGACCCTCCATCTGACCCTGAGCAACCACCAGCCCTTCCAGCAGCTGCTCCGTGCTCCTTTGCCCGGCTGGGGCTCCCCTTTCCTCTGTCTTGCTGTACAACCCTGGAATGGGATGTGTCTGCACAGAGACCTGGTACCTGCAAACAACATCTTCCTGTTCTCAAACAAGAAGTTCAAAAAATTCACCTCACTGGTTTAAATATTTCATTTCTCTTTTACCCGGTCAGATCAGAACGCTGGCATTGCTACGTTTCCTTTTCAGACATACGGGCTTTTAAAAAATGCTCCTATTCCAGCTTTTCCAGCTCCGTGGTGTAACGGCTATGAGAGATTGTGAGTGACTACACTTGGAAGCAGCTCGGAGGGCAGGGAGTGGAAGCCAGGATTAGAGTGACAGCACCTACCACCTACAGCAGCAAGCTGGGGACATGGCTCTGCTCTCTGCCACCCTTGGAGATAATGCAGTAAAAAGGAAACCAAAACAAAACCCCAAACAAAAAAAAAAAGCATCACAGGGCAGGGACAAAAGGCTTGTTTACTCATCAGCACTTTAAATTTTGGCAAGTACTTATTTTTTACCTTTTTTTTTTTGAAATTGCTTTTCTATCTTTATCACCTCTCCCCTCCAAAAAAACCCCAACCGAGTGAGTTTTCTATCATACTTAAATCATCCTGTCGCCAAACTCTGCATGTTTTACAGCGAGATGGGGATTTGGCTGGGCCTCTGGTCCTCGTCCAGGGGCAGTGGAACCAGGTGGGCGAGCGGAGTGCCCGGTGTGGCCAGCGGCTGGCGAGGGACTATGTCCCCGAGGAAGCGCGGCTGTAGGCGGGGGGCGCGGCGGGCGCCGAGGAGCGCCGGGCGCCGAGTCTGGAGGGGCCGGAGGCGGGCGGGAGGTGCGCGGACACGGGGCAGGGGTCGGGCTGGTCGCGGTGCGCGGGGTCGGCGGGGGCTGCGAGCTGCTCTGACGGGAAGGCGGAGGGAATGCATCGGAGTGCGTCCGGTGGGGATGGAGGGGAGTCTATAGCACTTCCATCGGAAGAAACTGGGCTGGCACAGCGTCCTTCTCCTTGTAAGTACCGAATGCACTTCTTTTTCCTCCTGTAACAGCAGAGAGAGGCCTCAGTGAGTAACGGTAGAGTCCCGGTACCCCCGTGGATCCGCCGTCCCCTTCTCCCCGCGGGGCCGGGATGGCGGCGGCCCTGCAGCGCTGCGGCGACACCGGCAGGCGGCGCCGGCGGGCCGGGAGCGGGGCCCGGCCGCAACGGGAGAGGAGGCGGAGGAGGAGGGCATGAAACAGGAGTAAAAATCAACACGTAGTAATAAAAATGAAAACAGCAAAAAAGAAAAAAGGCGACGCCAAAAGAATAATAATCATCAAAGCCATGAAATTAAATAATGAAAAAGCAAAGCAATAAAAATTTAAAATAATAATATAAATAATAATAAACATCCCAAACAATAATTTAAAAAATCAAAATAATTAAAAATAAGAAAAATTCAAAATAATAAAAATCCAACATGTGAGGTCATTCCTCACCAGTCACCACCCCAACTGTTCAAATTCTATGTGGGTGCCTGGCTCTCACAAGTTCAGGACTAAAGCATCCCCCCCATGGGTCTCCTCCTCACCTGCTGCA
Organism: Trochalopteron elliotii; assembly: GCA_024734555.1. Lineage (NCBI taxonomy): Eukaryota > Metazoa > Chordata > Aves > Passeriformes > Leiothrichidae > Trochalopteron > Trochalopteron elliotii. The sequence continues at coordinate 2,609,631 of JANPWX010000391.1, forward strand.
GGGCCCACGGGACAGTCACAGGTGTCACAGGGCACATTAGCACGACCGTGCTTGGCAGCACCAGGCTATGCTCTGTGGGGACACTGCCCTTCACACTAGTCTTGGCTTTTCTCATCCCAAGATCTGAAGGTTTCAAAGGCCCATTTCCCAGCACTTTCCCAGGCTTATGCATAGTATCATTTACTTAGAACCAGGGACTGGTTTGGGTTGTACAGACCTTAAAGTTCATCCCGTTTCAACCTCCCTGTCATGAGCAGGGACATCTCCCACTAGACCAGAAGTTGTTTCAAGTACCATTCAACCTGGCCTTAGCTCTCAGCTCTTCTTTTCTGCTCTGAGTTATCTCTGCATCTAAGTGTACTTCCCATTCATCCCCCTCTGCAAGGACAATTCAGTGATACAGCTCTCCTTCCCCAGCCCTGCTCTTCTACCAAGAAATCAGCAACACCTGCCGTAGTGAGCAGGAACCAGCCTCCCTTCATCCCTCCTGGAAGAAACACTCAGGTTCCCCACTTGTTTGGATGTTATGACTTGGGGGTATCAAAAATACAAGTCACACATCATTCTTGCTGCAGTTGGGTTTGGCCATGATTCCTGCACATCCTGTGACAATTCTGTTCAGTATTTATCCTGAGTTCCAGGTGTCACCTTGTACATCCAGATTGTTTTAACTACCCCTGGTTGCCCAGAGTCAGTCCCTCACACAATTTTGTGTTCACTCTTCGTTGAGCTGGTTTTTGTTCTCTCCATGTGACAGATCCTTCATGTCACCTGCCTTGGGTCCTTGAGCACCTCAGTATAGATCCTCAAACAAAAGAGCTCTCAAGATGTCACCCTTAATAGTATTAAAGGGACAATTCCTCTGCTGGAGCCTTTACAGCTGAAACAGGTGAAAGAACATTTCCCACCCAGCTCCCTGCCTGGCTGTCCCGTTTGAGGAAAATGGATCGAATGGAGAACTCGCTAATGCAGGCACACACCTTTCTTTGATCTTCCTAATGAAAAACCAGACCGTGTGAGAATGTGTATTAACTAGTCCAGTATTAAACATGACTTGCACTGGATGTGAACAAGAGCAATGCCATTACTGCTGTCAGTGCCATCGTTAGCCTTGCTGACCCAATTAATGTGATAGGAAGCACAACAGCTCAGCTGAACTGAGCATTTAACTCGAGGGTATTTTCCACGGGTAGTAATTCCCCAGAGACAAGCCTGAGGAGGAGCTGTGTTTCCCACAGGCAACTGGGAGTAGCTGCAGGATAGAGTTTCAATGACCTGTTTTAAGATTACAGGAATGTGCCCATTGATTCACTGGATTTAAAGTAACACTGCTGATAATGGCCCAGTCCATGGGTCATGCTGAGGTGGGTGTTACACAGCTGAAGGGGTTTATCTCTCTCTCTTTAAGGCAATTTATACCTCTCCCTTTAGAAATTACAGCACCCTGGAGTGTTTGTCCAAGGTATGGGGGAGGAGTGTGAAAGCTCTTGAGCAGGAACACCCAGTCTCAACCAGTTAACCTCTCCTGTGGAGTGGGAATCCTCCTGGGGAAGTTGTTCTCCACAGGTGAGCAGAGCACGTTGGACAGCAGCCCCTGAGTGGCAGCAGGAATTAGTACAGGAATTGCAGAGCAGCTCTGGCTGACCAGGGCTGGGTTACACAGGGTACACAAGGAGAGCATGCCAAGGTGTCCGGGCACTCCAGCAGCCTGTGTTAATTGGGAAGCCGTGCAGAGGAGAAGCTGAGTTCAGAGCTGGAGTGGAGGCAGAGGGAAGGTGGAAGAAGTGTCCATGGAAGAATGGGGCACTCAGCCTGGTGGCACAAGGGGCATGGGGTGCTCTAGCAGCCCCTCTGCACAGTCAGGTATTAACGAGACACAGAGAGCTCTGTCTGGATCCTTAATCAATTAAAAAATGGTGCTTGATGACACTACCCAGGGAATAGAAGAAGGACAGGGAGCCCTGCTGTTGTGGCACGCTGAGGGGAGCTCACCTGGGCTCAGCCACAGGGACTGGAGCTCGGGGTGCAGCAAGGTCTGGGCCAGATTTGGGTCAACTAAATTATTTTAGTCACTTCAAGCTGAAGTGAACATATCAAGCAGTACTTTACTTTCAGCTTTTTCCTCAATGCATTGGTTTAAAACTGCAAATTGCAGACCTCTGTCCAAGCTGGAGTCTCTCTGTGTTCCAGCACCCAGATTCAGAAGCTCCCAGGAGCTTTCTCTGCCTGGCTGCCTTTGCAGCCCCTCTGAGCCAAGCAGCCCTTGATTGAGGCAAACCTTACTATTGCTTGGCCAAGTCCATCTCTGGGAGCCTGAGGAGCACAGCACGGCTCTGTTGTACTGCTTGAGGCTGTCCCACCCCGCTCATGGTGGATACTGCAAAATTTAAGGCTCAGGAAGAGGTGGATCTTGAAGTACACGGTTAACTCAATATAAATAAGAAAAAGAAAACCATTAAATCCTCACTGCTGGCCCTAGGGTGTCACTAATGTGATTGGAAAGCACTAATGGAGGAAAAAAACCCTCATGTCAGAGGTCTCCATCCTGGAAATAAGCTTTTAAAACCAAGGAAGTCTATCAGCTGAGGAATATGTACAGCACCAAACCAACACTTTCCCGGAAAGGATAAAACCCCCCGAGTACAGCCTGTCCCTTGCAGCTCAGCAAACTCCTGAGGACACCCAGAGCACAGCCCATCGCTGCCTGGATGGAGCAGCCCCCGGTGGTGCTGGGATGGCTGCAGAAGGACACCTGGAGCTGAACCCACTGCCCCATGAACACCCAGCAGCGAGGAGATGCCGATACACACCTGCACGGGCCGCACCAGTCCGTTTGTTGGTTGAGGCCAAAGCGAGCTCTGCATTTCTTAGGAGAGGCAGGATCTGAACACAGAAGCATGCGCGGCCGAGAGTGGGCAAGGCAGAGGCACAAAGAGGAGGAGGAGCACGAGGAAGAAAAGAGGCAACATCATTTTAGCCACTTTAACACACGACTAACAGACTACAATCCCATCATTTTCTGCTACAGAATGGCGCTGGCACCACCTGGAAAAAAGTGATCGTTAGGCAAATATCAGTGATCACTGCTGGCAGCTGGAGGTGGTTTGGGAAACAGCTTTGAGAAACGTGGGCAATTGCAGGGAAATTCACAGCTCTTCAAATTTTTTAAGTCTGGAAAAGCTGCCAAATCCCGGAGGCGATGCCTGACTCCTGTATCTGCATCCTTACCGGCTCCCTGCCTTTCAGGAGTGACCTACCCGGCTGCCAGCAAGCTCGGACTGTGCACGGAGAGAAGAGGAGGAAACGATGCAGAAGCAGGCTGAAAGCAGAGTTAGCACCAAGGAGACCCAGGCCCAGGCATTCCACTCTGCCCCCATCATACCCCTTCCGGTTTTAATGGAAAAGCTGTTCTCCATGGCCTTTCCTAAAACATTGCTGTTTTACTGTATAATTACGGGACTCATTAGGGTGAAGCCCTGTTTGCTTTCAGGCACATCATGTTTTTCTCTGGTGTTGTAAATGAGATTGGAACAGCACATTTCTGTGCTGGATTCAGCCTCTCTCTCTCAATCACCATCAATGTCTTGTTGTGTACAATCAGTAGTTGGTTTTCAATCTGTAACAGGCAAAAGTATAATTTTTGTATCACACAGACAAGACGTATATATGGATATATAAAAATATACAATGCACTCTACATAAATGCCTAAAAGCTTGTATTCCTCTTATCAGACTCGGAACTGAATGATATCAACAGTGTTAATTAAACTGAAGGTATTACTGGGACACATCTCTTGATAATGATTTAATGAATATTTATTGGTACAGATAATACTTATTCCTGATATGGCAGAAATACTTCAGAAATCAGCACATGAATAGCCTTGGATGATGGGAATGTGTCTGTGAGCAGCTGAAATCTGTCAAAAGGGCCTTTTCTAATCGGCAGGGTGGTACAGGGAGGTGGGGTTTAGTATGACTTTGCTTCAACTCTACATTACTTTGAAATGACAACCAAATTTGGAGTAGTCCCATGAATGAGCTTCAGTCCTGCCACTACATTTCATCCCACACATAATATGGAAGCATTTGAGAGGAGTTTTCTTTAGTTAATAACATCTATAGGTCTTGGATGTTTTCAATAGATAAGGTTAATGATAGTTTATATGAAGTTATTATACATTTGCCAAAATCCAATCTTTTCAGTTTTCACACACTACCCATGTTCTAAATCAAATATGTCTACTTAAAAGTCACAGAAATGTTAATTTACCATGGCTTAAAAAAATAATGGATGTGTATTTCTCTAGTTAAGCTCAGGAGAATAAAATACAACACGGTAAAACTCAACAACTGCTTTGGATTCTCCCATCTGAGCAGGAGAGCAGGAACAGCTGCCAGGCTACACACACTTACCTGAGTTGGAATCTTGCTGCTTTTCCCGTGTTCGTCTCTTCTTTTTCCCCTAGGAAATCAAAGGAAAAGCTGTAACCTGTGCTCCAGAAAACCAAGGGTGCTGTGCAGGGGTTTTGGGGCTGGACTGGGTGCTGGGGATGGCTGCTGTCTCCCAGGTAAGATCCAGTAAGAGTCATGGTGCTGTTGCCTCAGCCCATTCTAGCAGGAGATGAACTGGAAAAGGCTGCAAAGGGACCACTCAGGTTTATCTATGAGGGTGTCCCCTTCCTTTCCCCTCTTCTCGTTCCAATGCTCCTAAAAAGAAATCCGGGAGGAACCCTCAAAGTGAAACCCAAATGTATTTTTGTGCACTTGCTATGACTTCTGCACAGCACAAATTCATTCTGGGCTTGGGCCTTTTCTCAGGGATTAACCCTCATTTCCAACACCCCTGGATCCAGCACCACAGGCCTTTTGACTCAACACCTTGCATGAGATCTGTGCGTATTTAGAAACTGAGTAAACTCCAGAGGTGATGGCAGCCATGTCCCCACTCCTACCCCCCATCTGCTCCATCTTCCTCTCACCACACTGCTTCATGCTCTGGTTTAGGAGTCCAGGTCCATGCTGCAAACACAGCTAAGGCCCAGATTTATGCTGCAGGCTGTGTCAGAAAGTGTGAGGGAAAATGTCGGTGGATGCAAAGCAGCTGTAATAAAGTCTGTGCCTGTGCCTGTGCTGCTCAGCATCTCTGCCAGTCAGAACTCCTCAGCCCACTCTGATGCATCTCACCTGGGGATCCCACCCATTATTGCTTTAATTAATTAATTGATAATTTAATTAATAAGTTTAATGAGATTAACAGAATTAAACAAGATTTGCTGCATGCAATGGAGACAGTATGATCAATAGCTGATGCTCCTGTCAAATTCTTATTCCTCCTCCTTATGTTTCTAAAATGCACTTGGTCTGTTTTAGAACCTTCCCTATTTCTAATACGTGCTTTAATGTGGTGCCTTATACCCAAACTGAAACGGGTTCTTGATATTCCCTGATTCCAAATGGGAAAGGAAGTTTTAGGAAATCCTCAGAAATTTATTTTTAAATAATACTAATCTATTTCAGTGCTTCTGCAGTTCTGGACCCATGTCTCATTCTTCCTTCACTAATAAAAAAGTCCTATTTTATCCCCAAACTGCCTCTCTGATTCACAAGATGCAGCACCTCCCCTTGTCCCCTAATGAGCTGATTAATGAGGGCACAGCAGCAGGGAAGCAAATCTGGCTGTGTGGTGCAGGCAGCTCCCAGGGCTGCCTTTGACCCGTGACTTCTTATATGACTTCTTGTGGTTTGAGTGAAGGTGGAAAGCTCTGAGCTGTGGTAAGCTTTTTCTTCAGTGGGGGAGCAACTGTATTTCCTGCCCGATATCCGCATCACGTGCTGCACAAGTGACCTACATTCCTCCTCCTCCCTGTCCCTCCCAATTTCCGAGAGAAAAGCACTTCTTGCAACAACCACAACACCCAAACCAGCTGGTTTACAGTGCTGGGAGGAGCAATATGCACTTTTTGAGCCCACCATCTATCTTCTGGATGAAGAAACCAGCCCTTGGATCCCCAAGGAACCCGATGAAAATGATACAGGACTGGTATTTCCATGGAGGATGTGCTTGGTCTTGGAGGAAGATGTTGCCATGCTGTCAGCAGTGCTGATGCCCCTCCAGATGTGTGCCCATCAAAATGTGGGCTGGGGGCTTCCCATCACCTCTGCTTTTTCTGCATCATCTCTGCCCTCTGTTTTTGGGCAAGTTTGGGGTGTTTTGGGTCTGCTTACAGATGTTTTCTTGCCCTTGGTGGAGTTTTGTCATTCTGAAAGGAAGGCTGGAATCAGTGTGGGAAGGATGGGCACTCACTGTGCAGTTCCCAGGGGTAAGACAGTATCTGTGAGGGAAATGATGGAAATGTGTGGATGGACAGACACCTGAAGACTTACGTGTGCTTTGCTTCAGTTCACTAATGAGCTTGTTCGGCATGTAATATCAAAACAGTCATGAAAGTCATGACTACAAAAAAATTAGAATTATTTGAGTTGAAAGGGACCTCAAACACATCCTGTTTCAGCCCCCTGAGCAGGAGCACTTTCCACTAGACCCAGTTGCTCCAAGTCCTGTCCAGCTTGACCTCGGACACTACCAGGGATGGGGCATCCACAACTTCTCTGGGCAACCTGTGCCAGGGCCTCACCACCCTCACAGATATCTCAGCTGCTGTCCAAGATTCACGGAGCAGCTTGCTTCCATAAAATTGTATTTCCAAAGATATATCCACATCACTTAAAAGCTTCCCTTCCTTTCTATTTGTATTTGCTTGGACAATAAGCAAATAGATGCTTGTGCTTGCTGGGGGCTGTATCATTCATCCTTTGGACAGGCAATAAGCCAAGAGGGTGCTCAAAATACTCCCAAAATGTGAATTTCTATGGCTCTTGTGCTGCCAGGAATGGCACTGCCAGGAGCAGGTGTTTGGAGAACAGCAGCCAGCCCCCCAGGCCATTCTGGGCCATGCCCCAGGGTGGGGGTCTGAGCACTCACATAGTTGTCCCTGGCAGACCAGCCGGGGTAGAGCTGCATGTGGAGCTGCCGTTCCTTGCGAGCCAGTTCGTAGTACTTGGCTTGTTCCTCTCGGGACAGCGCGTGCCACTGCAAAGACAAACAGCAGTTGAGCATGGCCCTGCTGTCCCCTCCCAGCCCAGCCCCAGCCCACCATGGCCACCCCACCAGGGCACACCTGGCCCCCTGCATTCATGGCATAAGAGCACCCAGATTTCAAGCAGATGCTTGCTATCTACTTAAGAGAAGCTGCAAGGGACAGGGATGTGGGACTAGGTGGTGGCACTGGGCCCTGTGAGCTCTTACCCTCCTTCCCAAGATCTGGTTGATGGCAGCACTCTCTTTCAGGGTGCACTCAGCGATGACTTTCGCCCGCATTTCTTTCATATACAACATGAAAGCATTCAGGGGCTTCTTAATAGTGGGCTTCTTGGCTTCCTTCTCTCTCTTTGGTTCTGGCTGAGGTTTCCTTGGTGGGACAAAAGAAGGGGCTGTCAGCATCAGAGCCACCAGAAGATTCGACCCTAAAACAACCCAACAGCACAAGCAGGGGGGGGGGGGGGGGGGGAGGGGGGCGAGATTTGCCCCTCAGATGCACAGCTCAGTGTTTACCCATCCTCTCCCCTTAGGAGTGATAAATGAAATGGGTGTTGAGGTGCTGATGCTCTGAGCCAGCCCTTCCCACTCACATGTTCCGATCGTAGTGCTCCATCTCTTGCTTGCCAGAGTGGGGCACGATGGCGGGGTGTGGGATGCCGGTGGTGTGCATGCCAGAGCCCAGCATCAGCGGGTGAGTGAACCTGCAACAGAGAGGGGGGAGCTGTGCCGGGAGGCTGCCCGTGCCGGGGACACGGCGGGGTCGGGCCGGGGACACGGCGGGGCCGGGCCGGGGACACGGCGGGGCCGGGCGGCAGCCCTCGTCCCTCCGAGGGCGCTGTGACGTGGCGGAAGCAGACGGAAAGCGAGGACATGGAAAGCATGCAGGTGCTGCCAGGCTGGCAGGGGGCAGGCAGTCCCCACCACCCCTGGGTCACCCTCGTGGCACGGCTGGTCAAGCCGTGGATGGAAAGGATCCGGTGCCACAGTGAGGGAGCCCGCCTGCATCAGGAGCCAGCCTGGCCGAGATCAAGGGTGCTTTCACCCAGCAGTTTCAGCTACTCAAATCTCTGTTGTTGCAATATCTCATTACCGCTGCAGAAAGGAACAACAAACTCAACCTGGAGTTTGGATGGGAGAGATTAGGACCACCCTGCACCTTTCTTTTAACAGAAATAGACTAAGTCTGAACATGAACCCAACTGCAACTCTAGGAGGTGCACCTTGCCTAAGCAATGCTCTCCACAACACGGGCTTGAGATCACGAGAGGTCTCATTAGCTCTCAGGCTTTATTAGTTCTCTCCGGAGTTTTGGAGGATAAAGGCAGCAAAGTCAGCCTTGCCAAGCTTGCCACTTTATGACTGCAGCTTGAGATGGCAGAATTGCCCATGGGAGGTGAACTGTTCATTAGATATGCTGGCACGAAAAGAAAAGCTGTTTAATTTAATCCACCAGCACAGTCCGATCCTTATCTGACCAGGTGTACTTTCTCAGCTGCAGCAGTGCTGCAGAATCTGCCCCAAAATCCTGCAGGCAGGAGCTCAGGGAGGCTGCTGGGGCTCCACAGGAAACCGTTAACTCCGCTTGCCTTCACTTTTGAGGCTGTGCACGGTGATACCTTGTGAGAAAGGAGGGCTAGCAGCATTCCCTCCCCTCTTCTACAGGGCTAAGGGGCTCCATGGATCAAGGGATGCATGGATCAAGTGTTGTATGGATTGAGGGTTGCATGGATCCAAGTTTCTGTGTGGTTAAGGGCTTGTGTGATCAAGGGTTTGCATGGTTTTCCTAGGGGAAATCTCCACTAACAGCTCTTCAGGACATGAAGCAGAAGTAAAAGCTGGTGTGGCCCCGGCATTCCTAAGAAGCCATGAGAGCTTTGCCCAGCAGCATGCCTGGAAGAGCTGGGCTCTGTGATTCCCATCCACAGGGGATGCATTTGCTCACCTGAAGGCAGAAGCTGTATTTATGTATCACAGAACTGACATGTACCAATGGGAGGGCAGCAAATCACTGCCCACTCCTGTCCTGCATTTAAAGCTGAGACCAAGTAAACCAGATCCATCCCTGCAGAGCAAAGCAGTGGTGGCAGCAGGGACACATTCAGGATTAGGGTTAGTGACACGGAGCAAAATCCTGAGCAATGCATTCCACCCCATTTTCCCAATGCTGAGCTGAAGGCTGGAGTTTTTGACTCTCTTTAGAGTTGCGCTGAATAAAACCCAACCGTTGTGCATCCTTCATCCTCAATATTCCCCTGAGCACCCTTCAGACCAGACACTGCCTGAAAGCGCCTTCTCTCCCTGTGGCTGCCCCGGGGAGGGTGTGTGGCTGTCCCTGGGTGGCTGTGGTCTGCTGCAAGCTCCTGCTGCACAAACTGCAAGCTGCACGACCAGCCGAGCTGCCCTGTCTCACACAGCTGATACTCACCTGGAGAAAGAAGCCCCAGCAGAGAGCGCTGACGAATACGGCTGTCTAAATCCACATGACGGGAGCGGATAGACAGACTGGCTCTGCCTGGGATCAGGAAGAAAGAGTCTATAAAGTATCCACAGCCACGTGGTATTTCCTAAAGATCCCTCTGCTAACAGGACTCAGAGCACTGATGCTCCTGGTTGGGTGGACACTCCGTGTCCCTTAGGCTTGAGGGGCAGTGTGGGCTTTGGATGTTATTTTGAGAGAAGCTGGGCCTTCCTACGAAGTTTGGATCCAATTCTGACCCCTCTCTGCCCCTGGCACTGACTGATACTGCAGCTTTGAGTTTGCCTGGTAACAATGCAAAGTGCATAGGCATAGTGCTGAAAAATCAGATGTTGCTATTGCACAGAAGGAGTTGCTCAAAAGAGCACAGTGTGACCAAAAAAAAAATTAAAGCCTGCTCGGATTCTCTATGTGGTGCATAAGAAGCTGCACCAGGAGGATAAATATGAGGAAAACTTCCACACTGTGCAGTGACCAAGCACGTTGCCCAGAGAGGGTGTGGAACGTCCCTGGCTGGAGATATCCCAGGATTGTCTGGATGCAATCTTGTGCCATGTGGTCTGGAACAACTCTGCTTGAGCAGGGAGGCTGGACCAGATGACCCACTGTGGTCACTTCCAACTTCACCTACTCTGTGACGCTGTGATGCCCCAAGCACGGAGACTCCTGGATTCTGGGGAGAAGGTACCTACCCTGCCTTTGTGCCTCAGGAATGCTCTGATTTCCCCAGCACATCCTTTTAAGGACACCCATCAGTAGAAGCCAAAAGCTCAGTCCTGCATTCTTTTTGGAAGTTGTTTCCTACTGGGGACCAGGCATGTAACAGACCTGGGGCTGGAAATTATTTTTGAGATAGTAAAATAACTATGCAGGAAGTTCCTTGTTGTTCCCAGCAAGGGAACCCCCACATTTTCATATGTAAATAGCTCAAAAATACCTTGGCTTGTTCTGCAAACCTGCCAAAAGATGCTTCTAGCCTAAAACTGCACATGGAAACTGAGATCATAGAATTACAACATGGTTTAGCTTGGAAGGGACCTTAAAATCACAGAATTGTTTAGATTGGAAGGGACCTTAAAGCTCACTTCATTCCAACCCACCCTGCCATGAGCAGGAACATCTTCTACTAGACCAGGTTGCTCCAAGCCCCATCTCACCTGGCCTTGAACACTTCCAGGGATGGGGCACAATGAGGTGCTTACAACTGTGCTGGTACTCATGTTCCTCTGGCCAGGCTGCACAGAGCTGTACCTAAACCCAGGACCAGCTATTTTCAGCTCTAATGATGAAAAAATCCACAAAAAGTCCATTATCATCAAGTGTGGTGCACTGTGAAGGACCCAAGCTCCTGGATGCCTGGGATTTTTTTGGGGCTAAAGCCAAGTTTGTGCCCTGAAGAAGAATAATGACAGTGGGGCAGCACTCAGACCCCTGAGCTGTGCTGGGCAAGAAGGAGGCTCCTGTTCCTGCTGCTATGTATTGGCTTGACTGAAATCTGTGGGATCTGTCTGCAGGAAAGGCAGCTGGGGCTGTTTACACCCTGGCAGGCAGAAGCCCTCTCCGACCCCTCAGATGTTGGTGGGTATAAACACACCAACAAACAGCCAAGTGCTGCTGCACCGGGAAACTGAAACAGCCTTTGAAGTTGGAGGTGGCTGCCCCAGGGCCGAGAAAACACTTGGAGATAATCCAGAAGCGACCTGTGCTCCTCCAGAGGCTGGGATATTGGGATAGGAATGGAGATGGGCACTTGCAGCTTCATCCCAAGTCCTTCTGACACACAAATGAAAGCAACTGCAGAATCTCTCCCTGATGGGAGTGCATGATTACAGCCCATATCATGGAATTACTGGTTTGAGTTGGAAGGGACCTTAAAGTCCATCTCATTCCAAGCTCTTGCCATGGGCAGGGACACTTTTCACTAGATCCAGCTGCTCCAAACCCATCCAACCTGACCACAAACACCTCCAGGGCTGGGGCAGCTGCAATGTCTCTGGGCAATCTGTGCCAGGGCCTCACCACCCCCTCTGTAAAGAACTTCTTCCTAACATCTGATCTAACTCTCCTCTTTTAGTTCAAAACTGTTGCCCCTATCCCTATCTGCCCATATAAAAAGTCCCTCTCTTTTTTATAAGCTCCTTTTAGGTATGGGAAGGAGCTCTGAGGCCTCCCTGGAAACTTCTCCAGGCTGAACAACCCCAGCTCTCCCAGCATGTTTCCAAAGGATCACCTGGTGGTGGGAGGGTGGCTCAGAAAACGGGCTGTGGGATGGTGGAGGGGAGGCTGCCATGGCACCCTGTGCTCGGCCCTGGGCACAGGTAAGTGACACGATTTGCAGGTTCCTGGCTAATGTTAACTGTCAGGCTCCCATAAGCAAAACTCACTTGACTGGACTCTTGGAAGCTTTTATCTGACTGTCCTCCCAGCTTAATTACAGAGACAGTGATTGCAGCTCCTCCTCCTGAAGTGCTCAGTGAGAACAAAACCAGTTTCTGCTCAGCTCCTGCCTGCCAGCTTGTGGAGGAAAGCTGCTGCCCATGTGTGGCTGCCCTGGCCTGGTAGCTGACTTGGTGGCACCAGCACAACCATGGAGTCCTGTAATGGTTTGGGTTGGGAGGATCCTTAAAGATCATCCAATTCCAATGCCCTGCCATGGGCAGGGACACCTTCGAGAGCAGGTTGCTCAAGATGCCATCCAACCTGGCCTTGAACACTTCCAGGGATGGGGCAGCCACAGCTTCTCTGGGATGCACCCCTGGCATGACCATCCCCAGCACACCCATCCCTGGCACACAGCCCCTGCTGCCTGCTCCTGGCATGGGGGGATGCTGCCACGAACCTGCCAGGCTTCAGTGCTTCTGCACCCACCCACAGCAGTGTGCTGAGCCTCAGCTGAGGACTAGGCACTCCACAAGTGGGTTTGGGGCTCTTTCCACACATTTCGGGCAAGGAAAAGAAAGAACAAATGCTCTGTTAGACATATGTGCCTCAAGGTGCTGCTCTCTGCATGTCAGGCCATTTGTTGCTCCACCATATCTGCTCCATTAGCCATTAATGAAGGCATCTGATGTGGCTGCAGGAGGATGCCAAACCCCATGGATGTTGGAGCAGCTCTCAGCCATGAAAGGTCTCTCCATCACCAACTGCCCCACAAAATCTCCATAAAAAACCAGACTGCTCTCCCTTCATGAGCCCAGGGCTGTCTGCACAGCATCATCCTAACCCAGAGTGGACCTTCCATTTAACAAACAGGGTCCTTTCTCCCTGCTCCAACTATTTCTTTCATGTTACAGCACAGTCACCCCAGTCCTTGTTTTTGAGTCCTTGAGGATGAATCACATCATATGAGGAGTTAAATCATCACCCAAAAGTAGCAGATTTAGCACAGAAGGCAAAATGCAATCTCTTTGAAGCCAGACTCTGTATCAAATGCCTCATCCTCTCTTTCCTTGTGATTAAATGTCTGGAACATGAAATTGATAAGCAAAACAAACCAAAAGCTAACATTTTGCTCTGTGCTTTAAGAAGCTTCCCCTTTCCCACTCTACAATAGGTTCTTGTACCTGAAGCTCTCTGCTGGGCTTTGCCAGGGTTTTATCCACTGGCACTGGGGGAATCTGGCCACTGTCCCTGTGATCACCTGCCCTGCACTCTCTCCTCATCCCAGCAACCCTGAATTGCCACCTGCAGCCACCAGTCTCCCTGTCAGCCTCTGCCATGTCCCTGCATCATCACTGGGGATTAAATATTCATCTGAGTGATGATGCCCACATGGCAGCACCTGCCAGACCCGCTCTCTCAGTGTGCTTATGGTCACAGGGACAAAAGCCAGTGGCAATGAGCACAGAGAACACACTGGTGTATTTTTAACTTGTGTCCCCAGGGCAGGTTTACCAACAGGCTGTGCTTTGCAGGATGCTCTGCAGGGCTGGTCCATGCAGGGGGTACATTTTGGGAATGTTCCAACTCATGGTCTCTCCTTTCCCATGCCTTCTGGGGCAGAGGTTACCAACTGGCTGAGGTGTGGCCAGGCTGTGGTACTGGGGTTGCTTCCTGGCAGGTCTCTGCCATGATGTACTTTTTCCCTGTGTGTCAGATCCCAAGAAACACCATGGCCTGGCAGATGGAGCATCCCACAGGATTACTCCGTGCTGGTGGCATGCTCAGGGAAAGCACTGTTTGTGCCAAAACGTCCAGTGAGGGAGAAAATTACCTCCTAGTCAAAAAAGAGACTTTTGCTGTGATTAGGAGGGGTGGGTAGGACGCTCTCTCTGGGTTCCCTAATCCACACAGACAGATGTAAAGCAGGAGGCAGTTTTGAACTGGGCAGGCTGTAACCCCTCTCCAGGGATGCCTCAGCCAGGATGAAGCCTTCAGCCTCTCCACGGGTCTGCTCCCACCTCCAAGACAGGGCTAGACTCTCCTTCCTCTCCCGGAGGGAGAAGCCGGGGAAGCACCGTGGAGGTGACGGCAGCGGCCGCAGGGCTGGGCTCAGTGACCCACCCCCGGGCGGGGCCGTGCCCAGCCCTCCTCACTCACCATCCCATCGACGGCGTGATCTGGCCGACTCCACCGGGGGGCAGCGGGTAGAAACCAGGGATGTCTGAGGTCTGGGAAGGACGGTGCACTCCTGGCAGAAGGGAGAAGGAGAGGAGTTGAAGCCGGCACTGCACTCCCTGGCTGACCCAGATCGTTCCCACCCCCCTGGCTGCTTCGTCTATGAACACTCGTGGACAGCTACACGAAATAGGTATCTGCAAGTGGCAGGATGGTGTTTCCTGTGGTTCTCTCTGGGGGGATGTGGTCGGTCATCCACACTGCTACAAATACACAAACATAACGCGGGGGGTAGAGGAGGCACCTCACTCTTGCACAAGCATCATAGCTGCTCCATGCCACCCTGAGGACAAGCAGCACTGTCCTTTGGTAAGGATTTGGCTGACTCCAGGCATCCCTCTGCCTTTCCCAGAGAGCCCACTCAGGCCTCAGTGGATGGTCAAAGCCATTCCTGTGCTCCCTCTCCATCAGTCATCTGCAGGACCCCCCATGAGCAGGCAGTGGGGATGCTCCAGCAGGCATCACTTCCAACTTCATTTTGAGCAATTTGAGTTCAAAACAATTGTTCTGCTGCTCTGTGGGTGCCAAGGAACTGTGGAGGTGGGTATGGTGCCAGCTGGGAATTCACCCTTTGCATGGGAAATCCCTGTGTGATCTTCAAAGCCGCTGGCTTGGGCAGCATGGCCAGGGGACACAGCCACAGCATTGCTCTGTTCCTGTCTGGGCTGGAAAACATCCTGTGCTGCCTGGGGCTGTGGGTGGGCCTCGGACAACCTCGGTGCTGCTGGCAAAAACAGCCTCCAGCTGACCCCTGCTCTGGGAAACTGGAGGGGTGCTGGGGCTGAGCTCTGGCACAGCGTGGTGCAGTGATGGCTGCTATCGAGCCTCAGACAGAAACTGGGAACAGGGATTGTTGACTGGCTGTCCTACATAAATACATGGAATAAATTGGTGATGAGTTGCAAGCAGTTGCAACTGGATTTTTCTCCTAGGTGTATGAATGGTACCTTATTAATTAGGAATGACACCAACAGATTCTAAGCATTTTATTAGGAGTCAGCTAAAATATTTAACTGACCTGACAGGAATATATAACCTAGTATGAGATTTGCTTCAAGTGGGACTCAGTGGCCCATGAAGGATCAAACAAAACCAGCCCTGCACAAGGCAGCTGATGGAACATCCTCAGATTTGCACCCCCAACAATACAAGTTGTGTAAGTCAGAGCACAAGTTATTCTTGCTGGCCCAGTGGTTGGGGCACCAGCCACTGACTCAGAATTCCTGCTTGTATTTCCTTGTCTGTGTGTCCTTGGGCTACTGTGAGAAACATTAAAGGGATGCTGGCAGAATGAGTATGAGAGTGACTCTCAAGCCTTACACTGGGTGAAAATGGGAGCATTTCAGTGATGAAAACAGAGGGTGAACATGGAAGAAAACCCTCTCCCCAGCAGTGTAGGGATAGGGCATGTATGATCACAGCTGCACCACAAAGGCTAGACCCTGCTGAGGATGACAGACTGAACCTCCCCTTGAACAGCACATGGGAGGTCTGTGGGACAAACAGACTCCCTGTGTCTGTAGAAGTCCAGGCTAAATGGGAAGGGGAGACTGGACAGTGCCTGCACTGGGGGCACAAGTGGGCAGCCCAAGGACAGTGTCCTACAATGACTGACCCACCACAGAGGTGAATGCTCAGGGACTGCTCCAGTGCCATTTGTAGCCTCTACAGAGGGATATAACCAGCTCTGCCCTTGGGTGAGCTGCTCCTGCATCACTTAAGGTTTCCCAGGCTGACAGTGAGTCCCAGCTCATGGCAAGTGGCTCCTCAAGGGGCAGAGCTCTGCCAGGTACAGCAGAGCCAGTGTGGGGGAAGGTGTGTTGGGTTGCCTTCCTGCACACTTTCTCTTGGACAAAAACTCAGCCATTACCTCAGCTTTCAGCAGGTTTATTTTGTTAACTCTTCCTGGTTTTCTGTTGAGCTTATTAAGCTCTCATGGCTGACAAGCAGTGTGCTGCCTGGAAGGATGTGCCTGGGTATCTCTTACACCAGACCTAAATCATACCCATCAGCATCCCTAACAAGTCCCCAGTGTGACCTCCAGACACAAACCCTACCATCAGCATCCCTGGTGAGTCCAGAGCGTGGCCTCCAGGTTCAGACCAGGGATTATTCAGTGGGTCCTCTAGCCAAGAGTATCCTCAATAACCCATTGTTTCAGCAATGATGTTAATGTGGTGAAGCTGATGCCTCTGGGACAGTTTGGATCACTCCTGGGTGAAGGCCTTTGCCCAAATCACAACAGTTGGTTTTGTGCCTCTGTTCTGGCACTGGTTTCTGGGCTCTGATGGACACTGACCTCCTTTTTGAATGCAGTTTGACACAAAACTGTCAGTTTGCCTGCTTTCCCATGAACTCGAGCCCAGGTTTGTGTAAAAGCCTGGGTAATCTGAACAGATGTTCTGCACTAATGTAAGGTTGAGAAAAGTTTGATTTTACACTCAGCGTGCGAGGAACCCATAAAGAATGATGAAATGATGGACTGGGGTGAATTCCTCAACACATACCTGTATTTACAGTTAATTTTAGAGGGTTTAACCTCAAAATACTGTACTTTCCTCCACAGCCTCATGAGCCAATTGACACAGCCTGGGCTCACACAGGAACACAAAAAGCCAAACCAGGTGACAACCACATAACATGTGGCTATGGGGACACACATGTCACAATCCAGTCAATTTGCAGACACCAATCCTGTTTAGTCAAAATATTTCCTGTTTCAAGCATTTATTTTCTCAAAATGACAACCTGACAACAGTTTGAGTATGAGTCAAAGGAAAGATTACTTTCCATTTTCTGGTTGACTCTTGCGCATTGTCGTGCAGGCTCTGGTCTGGTCTCAAGGTACAGGACAGCTTGTACAGAGAACTGAGCACACTCCATCATCAGGGCTGGCACTTTTGGTATCAAACTACTCACAGCCAGATCACAAAGCATTGCCAAAAAGCTAAATAACCTCCTACTGCTAAGCAATGTCCCAGCTGACCTGATTTTTCTCACTGATTTGAGAGCAGGAAGGTGCCAGCCCCAGCGGCCTCCAGCTCTGCCCCCCTGGCAGCACACAGGTCCCAGTCCTGTTACCATTACCTTGTTTCTGGTTGATGTCAGCAGGCAGGTGGGGCGAGTGGGAGCCGTGGCTGAAGTGGTCGTTGCTGTAGGGGATGAGCGGGGTGAGCGGGTGCACTCCATGCGACGGCTGCACCACGGGGACTTTGTTGGACTGCAAGACACAACCAAGGACAGCACTCAGAAATCATCAGGACCCACCAGCAAGGAGGCCCAGTGCCCTCTGCAGTTCTGCTGCTGCCAGCAAGGCTGGGGATGACTAAAAACACTACACAAACACCGAACAAGTTACTAAACAAACACCACAGCATCCTACAAAAAAACCCAAAACAAACAATCCATATGTCAAGCAGAGAAAACAGCTGGAGATGATTTCTTCGGTAAGTGGAAAACAGATCAAACCAGCATGAAGTTTTCAAAGTTCAGAACTTTTTTTCCATTCATTTCCAGTATCTTTTATTCCAGGATGAATCCTCAAACTGTGCTACCCAATGCAAAGCTCTTGTTCTCTGTCCTGGACTACCACAGGGTCTAAATCTGGACTTTCACAGTGAATCCTTCATATTCACTGTGAAAGTCACGTTTGGGCTTTATTAATCAGGGCTGTCATGCCAAGACAGACACAGGATCACAGAATCATTTAGCTTGGAAAAGACTTTATATAGATCATCAAGTCCAACCTTGGCAGTCCAGCACTGCCAAGGCCACCAATAAACGCTGAGGGTAATGCCTTTGAAAACAGGACGTGGTCACCAGTTAGGCCTTGGGCTGAAATCCCTGTTGGACTGAGCTCCAGTGCTGGAGAAGGACCAGAGGGAGCTGAGGTAATGCTGGAGATGCAAAAAATCCAGGAAAAGTAAGTAAAGAAAAATCTGCCTCCTCTCGTAGCTACTCCAGGTTACACACAGCATGGCTGTCAGAGCTCAACACCTTGGAAAAAGCTCTTTTTGGTGAACACAACAGGAATTTCTCCTGTGTGTTGGAGCAGAGAGACAGGAACCTGTTTGGAAAAGCTGCACAGCTGTAAGGAACACACAGACACACACACACAGACACACAGACAAACACACACAGACATACAGACACACACACAGACATACAGACACACAGAGAGACACACACAGACACACAGACACACACAGGCACAGACACACAGACAGAGACGCACACAGACATACACACAGACACAGACACACACAGAGAGACATACAGACAGACACACACAGACATACACAGAGACATACACACAGACACACAGACACACACATACAGACACACACACATACACACACACACACAGACACACACACAGACATACAGACACACAGACAGACAGACACACACACACACACAGACGCACACACAGACACAGACACACAGACACACACACAGACACACACACACACAGACACACACACACACACAGACACACAGACACACACACAGACACACACAGACACACACACACAGACATAAACACAGACATAAACACACACACACACAGACACACACACACAGACAGACACACACACACACGCAGACACACACACACAGACACACAGACACACACACACACATACACACACACACACAGACACACACACAGACACAGACACAGACACACACACACACACACACACGTTGCCATCTACGCAGCCTCCTCGCCTCGAGCGTCTCGTGCTGTTTCCAACATGCCCAGTTTCGCCCATGGTTGCCATTAAATCCAAACTGACTTCATCTTGGTGGTGAAGTGTTAGGATTTGTCCCAGATAAATCCACAAAAAGAAACAGGACTAACAGCACTCCAAAACAGGGTAAATTTGGGAACAGAGCAGGTCAGACAGTTCTCCAGGGGGTAGGAGCTGGACATGCCAGCCAGTTATCAGTCTCACTGGGATGTCTACAGATGATTTGCTGTGTGACTTTTCACAAGTCATTTAGGATCCCTGGACTCAATTCACTGGTGCCTTTCACTTTTGTAATGATTTTGCTCATGCAGAATGAGCATGAAGCTCTGGCTGGCTTTGGTGGAGAAGGTACAGACACAGACAGTGGCTCTGATCAACCTGTCCTGGACCTATCCCAGCTGCTCCAAGTGAACTGGGAGCCCTGGGCAAGTCCTGTGTTTTGCATCCCTGCTCTGAGGAGGAAACCCATGAAGTGGAAAGGAAAACAGACTGGTGGAGACGCTGCTTTACATCTGCCTTTCCCACAAAGGTTTGCTCATGCAAATAAAAAGCAAGAGGTACACAGGTTTGCATTTGAGAATGAATGAAAACCCTAATTCCTGATGCTTAACAGGTGTAGGTTTACTGCATACAATGGGGTGCTGGGAATGTAATCCCCCTTCCCAGCACAAACTGGTGTGGTACAGGCATTCCTAGGCCATGGGTTATGTGGTTTTCCCATCGAGAGCAGCAATGGGCTGGTTCCTGGTTAGTTAAACACATGTTTGGAGCTCTGAGCTCTTTCTATTCTTAGCCATGAAATGAGATGAAGAAGAGCTTTTCAGTGATATTTCTAAAATTAGCTATGGTTTAGCTTATTTAAGAGCCACAAAGCCTAAACGAGGGACATGCAGTTCTACGTGTACATTCTAACATGACACTGGAGCAGAACAAGCTCAGTGTTGAGCAGCTTTGAAATCCTCAACTCAAGCATTTCTTCTGTTCAAAGTAGGGCAGATCTTTCTTTCCCATTTGCTTCATGCCTGATCCAAAGCACAGCACCATTCAGCAGCCAGCCTCACTGCCTGATGACTGTGAACAGCTTTCAGAGCAGTGACAGAAGCCACAGATCATTCCAAAGGCAGATAAGCTGTTCTGAAGCAGGACCCCCCCCAGGGAAAAGCAGGGAGTACACGTGGTTAGAATAAAGTATGGGCTGTCCTCCTCCACACCAAAGCAGAACATGGAAGTGTTCAAGGCCAGGTTGGACTGGGCTTAGAGCTAGTGGAAGGTGTCCCTGCCAGTGGCAGGGGATTGGAAGGAGATGATTTTTAAGGTGCCTTCCAACCATTCTGAGGTTCAATGGTTCACTGTTAACCTGGTGGTACAACAAGACCTGCAGCTCAATTACTCAGTTTTTCCATCAGTTCAGATGGAAAACAACATGCTGCACCAGTAAGAAGAGCTGCCTTCCCCATGACCCTTCTACATTTGCCCTTGACTCACTCAAGAACTTCTCTACTCTCTAAAGCCATAAAGATCTGGTGGGGAAGGATGACCAGCAAGGAAACAAGAAAAAATTCTGCAAGGGGCTATTTATCCTTCTTTCCACTTCCTCCACTAGGGAGTTTGTTACAGGAACCCATCTCCCAAAATTAAGGGAAGAAGGAAATGCTGCACAAAAATATGGAGGAATAGAGGAAAATCCGTGTTGACCCTGGTTCAAAGACTGCAGCTGCCAATGGCTGTGGCCCATGGCCAGGACTGCACTCCTGGTCTTCCCCAGCTGCACCATGAAACCATACCTGACTTACAGAAATCCATATGCCAGAGAAACGGGATCAATTCCCCGTTTTTTGCAAGGTCTGGATTACATTCCTGCAAATCAGCTGCAGCACATGACCCCTGAATAGGCTTTCCAAAGCCAGGACTTAGCAGCTGACAATGTCTTATGCCATAAAATTAACCTGATGTAAAGAGGATTGAATTGACACGAGGGCAGTGGTTTGGTGCTCTCTCAGAAGGTCCCCTGGGAGGACAACGGGTGCTGCTGGTGAGGACATCACAGGGGGTGTGCTGTGGTTTGGTAAAGCATCTTATTTTGTCTCCTGGGTTTCAATACAGCACACAGCTGCAGTGACAGAGCTACTCACTATCCACCCACAGAAAATAACGCTGCTGGTGCCAAACATCATGGCCCCAACACCAATTTGTCACCCCCTGTTCTTCAGCAGCCAGGGGGGGATGTGAAGGGGCTCCAAGGACAGCTTTGCCTCACCTCCTCCAGCACGGCCCTCTGAGGACAGGTCAGGGAATGAGCTGTGCAGCCACAACCTCGTACAGAGATGAAGAGACACATTTACAGCAACTGCAGAATGGTATTTCCAGAGGGGATGGAGCAGCAGGATGGGGTTTGCAAGCCTGGAGGGCTTTTCCCCCCCTCTCAAATTTGCTAAACTGCAGCTCTGCTGAATGCCCAGCTCCCATGTGAGCATTGCCCCCTCCTCCCCTGTGTGCTGGGCCAGGCACTGATGCTGCAGTGCATCCCCCTCCAGCACCAACCTCCCTGAAAATGACTGAAAAACCCAACGCTACTGAGGGAAGAAGATCCCTCCTTGAAGCCAGGATGTGACGTTAATAACTAGAGGTAATTGAGGGAGCAAAAAGACAGTACCATTAATTATTAAGTAAGATTAATTGTTGGCAAGGCAAAATTAGATCTCCCCACTCACGCCTGGGTGTGTGATTGTGATGGGATCTCAAGGCCAAACAGAAAACTCTCTCTCCTCTGAGCACATGCAAACCCAGTGGATCCTGCATATGAGGATCACCCTCACCACTGGAGTTCCAGTGTATTTTGGCACCAGGATGCCTGATCAGGCTCAACATCCTTTGCCTTTGCTCCCATTCTCCATCACACATGCTCAGGCCACAGGTAGCAGTGGGGTTATACAAGCTGCTGGGATGCTGCTGGTTGATCATAACTATAAATGTGGGGTTTTCACTAGAGAATGGTGTGAGATTATAATCAAACATTTACTGGAAAGCACCTCGTGTTAGCAAGTATTTTAATTCATTTTTTAAGGCTTATCTATTTAGTCATGACATGCTAAAAATGAGTAGTTTTATTTTGCTGGTTCAATGGAGGATTTTTCTGTTAAACTTTAAAGCTAACCTTAGAAAAATGTAGCACAGAAGGCCAAAAGTCAAAATTTGAGTGAAATGATCAAACTAAAAATTTTCCATGGCTGGTAAAAGTCTTTTGAGTTTTTAATTCTGAAAAAAAAATTCTGCTTGGATCAGTTTAGGAAAAGAAACAAATGAAAAAAAAAGAGGATGTTTTGTAACCTGTGAAAAGTGTTCCCTGCTACAACTGAACAGAGCTATTAAGAGCAGCAGTGGTCACACCACACTGCCTGGAGGACTGCTGAGAATCCCAGCATCCCACCAGTGCTGGGCTCCACCACTGCTTTTATGGATGGGAATGACTTTAATTAATTTCCTGGTAGAAGACAATTCGGAACTAAAATAAAGTTTAAAATAAAGTTTAACTCTACTGCCCCTTCCAATAGTGAAAAATATTAATTTTCATGCTGTTAAATTTTCTTTGGGGATGTTAATTCAAGGGGTGCTGTGCTCCCCATGGAGGATAACAGGGTGCTGCCTACCTTGCACAAACCACAGCTCCCAGAACACCAGCCAACATCCCAAGAGCCAAAACTGCTGGAAAACCCTGCACTGTGGGAGCCACTGTTGGCCCATGGATGCACAGGAACCTGCAGGAGAGGGCCTCCAGGTCCCCTCTGTGACCACTGGAGCCAGGTGCACCCATGACCCTGGCTGTGATGAGAGAAGGCTGGGAGCACCCCGGGGGGAGCAGGATCCATCCCCCACAGCACAGAGGGCCGGGGTGCAGGGGCTGGTGGCCAGGGCAAGTGCTGTGGTTTCCAGCCTCCCCAGGGAGCAGAAGCCACAGTCAGGTGAAATTACTCACATCACTTTCAAATCTTCCCACACTGCCAGCCCCAAAGACAGAGAAATGAAGAGCTGTGGGCCAGCCCAGCAGTGGCCTCTGTGTAGAGAGGGGCCTGGTGCCAAGGGAAGGGAACTGGGGCTGGCAGCTGGGCCATGCTGGTGGCCATCCCCACCGTCGCAGAGAGGGGTTTTGGCAGCCCCAGAGCCCTGTGTCACTGGCTGCGCTGTGTGCCTGGCTGCTGGGAGCATTCCCCAAGGCTGCTGTCAGCCCAGATGCTGGGCTGAGCCCTGAGCAGGTCTCCATGCTCCTGTGCCCTGCGTGGGTGCCTGGGTGCAGCACAGGAGCTGCAGGCTGCAGTCCAGCCCCGAGTTGCCCCATCTGTGTTTGCTTTGACGTCACTTCTCAGAGAGAGTGAGATGAGTCGATGTGTCGGCTGTGAAAAACAAAACCTACCAAGGTTTGCTGTTGCTGATTCAATGAGGAATTAATTCCTCTTCACTGCAGAATTAGTCATTGTGCCACAGAAAGAAAGGTATAAGGTCAGGCTGTACCAAGCATGCTCTGCTGCTGGCGAAGCTACCTGTGACCAGGGGCACTGTGCCCCTTGCTCTTTATCCTCCAATCAATTCAAATTAGCAAATGATTAGGGATGTATTGGGGACCTTAGTCCAGCTTGGATGAGGCCCTGGGCAACCTGCTCTAGTGGAAGGTGTCTCTGCCCATGGCAGGTGGGATAGAATGGGATGATCTCTCTGGTTCCTTCCAACCCAAACCATCCTGTGATCCTATGGTCTGATTAAGGACATTATTAGGCACATCCCACAGCATCAGATGCCAGGAGGGCTTCCAGGAGGACTCCCAGGGGAATGCTGTCTCGTGGGGCACTGGGGACCCCGAGCCCATGACTCAAAGCCAGCTCTGCACACTCCAGGTTCTGGTAAACACCTCCCAGCTCAGGGCTCCAGCCCGTGTCAGCAGACCCTTTGCCCCTCATTTCCCCGTGGTGTTACACCAGGGGATGCTGTGATAAAGGATCACCCCAAGCACCCACTGCAGACTGTTTCTGGCACTGACTGTGTGCGCCAGGACCGGAGCCCTTGGCAGCCCGTGAGCAGAGGCAGCCCTGACTCATTTCTCACCTCAACACACTTTTTTCTCTTTTCTCACTTTTGCTGCAGTCCCAGCGCCCCAGCCCACTGCCGCAGAGGAAAAGAAACAGGGAAAGTTAAAGCCACCCATGCTCAGGCACTGCCCTCATCCAGTCCTGCACCCCTCCAGCAGAGCCAAATTTTGGCAGCAGCAGCAGCAGCATCTTCCTGGCCACTGCCCAGATCAATCAGCGTCGCTGTGGCATAGAGAGCTGCATCTGGTTCTTACCCTCAGCACCACCAAGGGTTCCTCCAGAGACTTCACTGCCAAGATCAGAAGAGCCCCACTGCCCCGTGCACCCCACCTCTGGCTGGCCCTGACGTAGTTATGAGCAGCAGTCAGATGGAGAGGAAAGGAATAATCTGCAGTTATTAATTCTTCCATTAATTCTGCATATGAATTGCAACAAGGAGCTGATTGGTTTAAGAGACATATCATACATACAGGCAAATATTGTCTTTGCTCAGGTTTTTATCCAAACATTGCCCTCCCTCTGGTTTTTATCCCTGCACTCTATATTTTGTGGTTGATGGAGCATTAATTTCCCCAACTCTTCCCTTGCCCCTGATTTCTTTCAACTTCTTTAAAATCCAGCTCTGCTTTGAAAATGCTGATGAGGCACCTGGGTAGCCCTGATCTTCTTTGCACATTCCAGGGGATGTGCTTGCCTTAGTGGCAAAACTCAGCTCTCCTGATCCTGAGTCCCCTGTGACTGAGGTGCACACCAGAGAACAAGTTCCCAGGCATTTCACACCTTTTGTTTCCTAGCACTTAGAGGGGTGACCAAGCTCCAGACACGATGGGGACAAATCACAGAATCACAGAACATTTTGGGTAGGAAGGGACCTTAAAGATAACACAGTAACAACTCCTTGCTACAAGCAGATATGTAACACCCACTAGACCATGTTGCTCAGGGCACCATCCAACCCGGCCTTGAACACTTACAGCAATGGGGGAAATACAGGGAAAGAACTTAAAAACCTTCCAAAATTTCTCAGTGACCTTCTGTGCTGCTGCTGGTTTCTGGTTTTAAGCAATAATGGTTATTAGTTTTCAGTCAAACTCTGCAGGGGAAATAAGCAAAGTTTTTCACCATTTACGGGCACAGGAAGAACTGTTTCACTTCTCAAGTATTTATCTTCTAAGAGAAAGATGTAGGTGGTTCTTCCTGAAAATTAAAAAAAAAAAAAAAAGGCATGGAAAAATAAAGATGAAAAGTCCCTCCCAGAGGTTGCTCTCTTAGGGTGACAGGGGGCAAGTGTGGAGGCAGCTACACCTCATACCAGAGAGGTGGAACCCCCTAAAAATGAAATTAAGACATCACCACCCAATGTTTACAGTTCCATTCAGCAGAAGAGCCACCTCACTCCAGGTGCCTCCCCAAACCTGCAGAAAGTGCCGTCATGCAATGCTTGCCTTGCTTGGGAAATGCTCCTCCTGTGACCCTCAAAACATCTGCTCAGGAGGGTATAGCAACCCCCCTCCAGTCCCAATGTGCCACTGCCACAAAAGGCAGTGGTGACATTTGGCTTCATGGAACCAAAATGCTGAGGCCATATAACCCAGGGGCTACACTGCAGCACCAAACCCCTGCTAGTCTCTCCCAAAAAACAGGGCAATTTTATTCTGGGGCTGCATCAACCCCTAGCTTGTCCTGCAACAACCATCCCTGGTTATTGGCTCTCTCATGTTCTGGGCTACAGAGAAAAAAAACCAAAACCTCTGTCCCCATCACGCCCTGTGGTTCTGAGAATTTGAATCAAACTCGAACCCTGGAGTTACCGGTAACGCCGAGGCTGTGAGTGCAAAGGCTCCCATCTGACCTGTGGGGGCTGATAGCATCTGACCTCCTTTACTTCACCCCACTTCTCTAAGGCAAGCTGTCGGTCCAGTACCCAGAATTAATCAGGAAAATGTCCAAGAGGGCACGGGAGGAAAGCAAAACAAAAATATGTCACAGAGGCAAGGCGTGCCCTGTGGCCAGGCTTGAGACACCGTTTCCCAAGGACCAGGGGTGTCACCCTCCATCTGCCTGGCAGCACCAGGTCCAGCCAAACCTCAGGCTGCAAAGGTTTGGTGAAATACTGAGGGTCTGCACTGTGAGAGCCATGTCCTGATCCCTGCTGCTGCTAGTTTCAAAGAGTTTCACCTGCTTTGAGAAGCTGTTTGCAAAACTCAGCCCCAGCTGCATGCTGGATCTGAACTGAGATGGCTTTGGCATCTGGGTGTCACATCCCTAGATATTGGGAAGAAATTATTCCCTCTGAGGGTGGTGAGACACTGGCACTGGTTTCCCAGAGAAACTCTGGCTGCCCATACCCCAGAAATGTTCCAGGGGAGGTTAGATGAGGCTTGCAGCAACTTGGTCTAGTGGACAGTATCCCTGCCCATAGCAGTGGAGGTGGAACAAGATGGCCTTTAAAGTCCCTTCCAGCCCAAACCATTCTGTGATTCTAATATCCCTTATCTCCAGGGATGCACTTGCAGCAGCAGATGGAAAAACCTGCAAGATTTCTGGGGCCATCTGCCAGCAACAAGAACCCTCCAGGTGCCAGTGTTGTGCAGTTTTCTGGAGGCAAATGTTTGCTTACAGAATCCCTGGGCATGAGGAGAGGGGTCCTGGCTGCTGGCTGTGTTTTGTCTTTCCATTTATAACAAATACAAAACCAGCCCATGTACTTGAAAGAGTGTGGGGGAGTTTACAAAACACAACCCCTCAAAAACACTGATGTGATTCAAGACGTTTCGATTAACCAAACATCAAAGGGGTGAAACCTGTCCCTCCACATCACAGCAGTGCCAGGGTGCAAGGCCACCATGGATGACACCATCCCGCTGGTCACACAGGGACCTGTCACACAGGGACCTGGACAGAAGACCTATCACAGGACATTTGCCCCTTTTCTACAGGTTTGGGAA
>JANPWX010000391.1:2637001-2677664 GCA_024734555.1 Trochalopteron elliotii
TGTCAAAACAAACATGATAATGTGCAATATCATCATCCTCCTTGAGTGTGCATTTCTCTACTATGGTGAAATCTCTTCAAATTTATACCAATGTCAAGCACATTTCCAACATGAATGGCCAGGAATGAATGAACCACGGCTGCTCTGAGCCTTCCTCAGGGTCTCCTCCCAACCCCTCCACAGCACAATTACAGCCCAGTGTGGGGACAGACATCACTCCCTCCCTAGCACTGGCTTTGCCAACCAGTGAAGCCCGATGGGTGAGGGCTGTGGTGAGGGACATCCCTCCCCACAGGGACCCCCAAACCCCCCTGGTGATCCCAGCATGGGGAGAGGTGAGTTGCCCATTGCCACCCCCACATTATCCTAATCTGACTCACATTCAGGTCCCAGTTTCCACGATAAATGGCTCTGTGGGGGCCATGGAGGGAAGATAATCCCCTCTGGAGCCAAAGGGATGCTCTGTGGACACCCTGCAGCAGTAAGGCGATAGCAGCTTTCCTTGTTGTTCACTTTCAAGGGTGACATGTTTACAAAGAATGCTACAGCCGCTAATCCTGGATGATACCCTGTGTCTGCCTGAGAGAAATCCTAATTTTCTCGATAGGAGGAATTAGTTCCTTTAATGCTTAATACCCTTTTTTTCCTCTGAAAGCAAGCAAGCATTATTGTGCGGAGCGGAATAAACATTTTAATTAAAATGTGGAATTTATCTTCCAGTCAAATTCGTATGAGCCCCCGATGACACGTCAAACTCTGCTTTCCCATTTTGAATCTTCCTCTGATCTCTTAATGCGAGCAGCTGAATTAAAACCTGGGCTTGGTGGATTTGCATATAATTAGAGAGCAGGGGAAATTAATAGGGAATTGAATGGGTTTCTCCTCTGCCCATCTGATGTTTTTACCAGATTAAAAAGAGTTGATTTTTTTTAATGACTGCAAAAACGTATTAAATATTATTTAACCTTTTTTTGTTGGGGGAGGGAAGCAGACAGACTAACGAAACAAACTTATACATATGATAATGAACAACTCCTATCGTGGGAAGCAAATATCATTGTAATTAGGATTAGAAAGGAATCCTAATTAATCTTGTCCTGCCACTTGACTTCTAGAAGTTCCTTAAATGTTACCTCCTATGAGATGTAAAACAAGGAGCAGTTCAAATGCTCGACAGCTAATCCTGGCAGCCTCAGCAGCATGAGGCAGAGGCTCCTGGATGAAATTTAGGATGGAGAAGTCTGATCCTGTGAGCTGGACTCAGACTGAAGGGGAACATACAGCTTTGCTGCCTCAGTCTCCTAATTCCTCACAACAAATCAGGTAATGAGTTAGCAAACCAAGAGAGATGGATGCACTAAGCACCACAGCAACCTCTGACTCAATACAAAACATCTTTACAGATATTTTTTCCTTTTTTTAAAAGATATTGTCTATTCAGAAATACTTCTGGGGGTCATTTTCAGAACTGAAGTTCAGGTAAGGGGTGGGAATACATGAGGTAACTCTGCTGCTGTGCATCTCCACCCCATGCCTCGATTTCATCTTCTCCACACTCGTGATGATAAAGATTACCCACTGTGCCAGTACTAAGTCATACATATTTTAACTCAGCTCTTGTCATGTGTCATCAAGTCCTGTTTTTCAGGTATTGAGATTCATAGATTTAATTGCACAAGATTTTACTACAGGAGTGGATGGTCATGAGATTATTTTCATCTTTGTGTCTCAGTATGGAAAGCAGCTTGGAGAGAGCTGGTTTCCAAACTTCAGGGCCTGGATGAAAGTCTTATTTTCCAAATACAGCCAAATACAGTGCCAGGAGGTGCCATAATGGGGGATTATGAAGTGGCCTATTAATAAATGCAGCAAATTTTATTTTTTATGCTAAAATAAAAATAATAAGTGAATCCTGCTATGACTAGGCTGGCTTCTCACCATATTTTTACCAAGAACTCCCATCAGTTTTTGGCTATGGCTTTATGAAAGTGACTGTCAGCAGTGGCCCAGGGATAACCTGGTTAGGTCAGACGTGAAAAATTGTCACTTCGAAACCAGAGGCCACACAAAACGTTCCCAGTCTTGGATTTCATTTTAACCCTGGCTAATCACACATTCACAAGGCAGGACTGATCAAAGGCTTCAAACTGAAAAAATAAGGAAGTCAAAATTTCATATGGTTTTGATGAGAAAAATAATTGATGAAACTTTTCTCTTTCAACTTGGTTTAGCTTTGAGTTCAGGGTTCATGGGAATACATGAAGCAACAGGCACAAACCTGTGAGGGCTTAGTATGGTTCTAATGATGCAGTTCTTAGTGTGGAGCTTATCACCTGGTCCAGGACTGCATGGGGCCAGGAGTTTTAAGCTGCATTATTTACTTTTCTCAGAAAATCTACAACTCTTCATAGGGTGCACCAAACTTCACCACAGTTTTGCTGAGAGAAGTTTAAGTGCATGACAAAGTCCTGCTTGGTGCACTCACCTTCCCAGGAGGCAGAAGACCCAGATATAAGCCACGTTCATCCCAAACCTTTCTTTGTATTTTCATGCTCTGATTCTCATCTCTGGTGACATTTGTAAGAGCAATCTTCTGCTGGGCTGTACCCCAGGCTGACCACAGAGAGGGTCCTGGTGGCCTGACCCTGACTGGGGAAAGCAGCTCCAGGGAAGTGTCTGTTCCCATCATCCCAGTGTGAGATATCACCATTTCACGGAGGTGGTGAAGGGCACAAATGTTAACGTACCAACTCTGCTGGCTGAGGTCAGACTTGTTTTCCAACACAGCCTGCCCTGGGAGCTCACCCTGCCCTGCGGTCAGCCGCGACACGGCACTCCATGGAAAAGGTTTTCCAGAAAAGTTAAACAAAGCAGAACTGAGCAAACAGAAGGGTGTGTGTGGAGCCAGTCCCACGGGAGGCAGGGACCAGGGTGGCTGATATGCAAGCAGCCACTGTGTTCCAGCACATCCCTGTATGTCACTGGTGCACAGGTTTGTCTGCCAGGTCTGCCTGCACTGGGAGCCCCCAGTGATGCCACCACGGTGCCACCAAAATGCCAGTTGCTTCCACGAAATGCAAACAGATCCACTACTGCTCCTGCATTTACACACATTTAGATGAAAAGAAGAAGAAAAAAAATTCAAGAAGGAAGAATGGATGATTATGTGAAGCTTCTGGCATAGAATTTTTTCCCAACCAGATCATTAACTAACTCAACCCAGCACCAGAGATCAGCTATGTAACTGCAGGTCATTTTGTAACACAGACTTTTTTAAACTTACTTGCCATGGTCTCTGATCTACTACAGTAACTGACAGCTGTATTTGCTGAATGGTGGAACTCAGGTTACAGAGAACACTGATTATACTAAAAAACTCCACAACATCTACCACACCTGTATGCATACAACCTTCACATGCCTGTAGTGACATTTTTAAGCTTAGGTATTATTTAGGGCTTGAGCTGAAGTCCATGTGTCCCACATCTGCTTTTGAGAGAATCTGGGAATGAAAAAACTTATCTTGCCACCAGGACAATGATACACAGGCAAAAGAGTCTTTGCTTCAGGACACTGTCACATGATTAAATCCTATATTAGTATTGCACTTTTTATAGTAAAAAATCATTACCCATGGACTGCACATTTGCTGAAATAAAACAATTAAAACACTACAGCCATTGGGTTAGGATTTATATTCTTCTCAGCAAAGTTTGCAATTAAAAAATAAGCCCATCTATCTTCTGGCCATCATCTAAGCTCCTTAGAATGAGAAAGGTAAAAATCCTATTGATTACAGAGAATTACACTTTTTTATACCTCTTGGTTTTAAGTGAGGTGCTACAAAGAGAAAGTAATTTCTTCTTAAAACACATGCTTAATATAACATCTTCCCTTTAATTCTTTGGCTGGCTCTCTCCTCTATTTCAGAACATAAAGCAACTTTATTTCTGAATAAATAAATCCCCAAGCTGAGCCAGCCCCAGCTGATGGGATTCATAAGGAAACACCATCTGAACAGGTGACTCTGTATGTCCCCAGCTGAAGTGTTTGGGGCATCTCCAAACACTTTCAGCAAAAGATTAACAATTTAGATTCATGGAATTGAAAATAAGATACAACCCGTGCCAAAGTCAATGAAGTTTTCTGATTTATCTCATCTAAGGCCAAGAACACGACATTATCTCCAGTGCTGGCAGGTGTTCATTCGGGTCTTGAATCACAGGATCATTTAGGCTGGAAAAGCCTTCCAAGATCATTGAGTCCAAATGTTAACCCAGGGCTGCCAAGGCCACCACTAAACCATGTCTCCAAGTGCTACACTTACATGTTTGTTAAATCCCCCCAGGGATGGTGACTCCACCCTGAGTGCCTTGGGCAGCCTCTTCCAGGGCTTGACAACAATTTTGGTGGATATTTTTTCCCAATATTAAATCTAAATGTTCCCTTTCGCAGCTTGAGGCTGCTTCCTCTTGTCCTATCACTTGTTTATTGGGAGAAGAGATGGATCCCTATCTGGCTCTACCCTCCTGTCAGGGAGTTGCAGAGAGCAAGAAGGTGCCTCCTTTTGTCCAGGATGAGCCCCTCCAGCCCCTCTCCTCATCAGACTTGTGCTCCAGACCCTACCCCAGCTCCACTGCCCTTCTCTGCAAACTCTCCAGCATCTCGATGTCTGTCTTGGAGTGAGGGGTCCAAAACTCAACACAAACCAGAATTTGAGGTACAGCCTCATCAGTGACTGTAGAAGTAGGAAGAGCCAGTATTTCCCACAAGATAAATAGTTTGCTGTGTTGTGAGGAGACTGGCCATGAAATTCTGCCTTTAGTCTATTTCTCTTATCATCACATCCATCTGCCTTGGCTTGACTGTCGTGTATACGTACAAGGCTATATTCGGATCAGTAGTTTAACAGAAATGGCATTTCTTAACTGTAAAGTGTATTTTAGGGTGGAGACTCGTTATCTCCTGAATCTGAAAAAGACAGAGCTCAGCAGACTCAGCTCTGCTTGTGGTCTTCACCAAGCAAACAGTAAATATTGCTTGTACAAGGAGATTTTATATAAAGTATTCTATACATTTGATGCAATGGCATAATAATAACTACCAGTGACTGACCAAGGTCTTACAGGCAGCTCAGGGGTTTTCTCAGTCTGTTTGCTGGCTGACCCCAGCTGACAGAAAGGAGTGGGGAAATTACTCAGGAACAGGGGCTAATGAGCATTTTTCATTATTCTGTCTTTATGACAGCAAAGTTTGCCACTTTGTCTACCGCTTTGTAGCCACTAGCATAGAAATCTGTGAGCATTAAAAATTTAGGCTAGTGAGGGCATAAATATGTGCACATACACGAACATCCAGGCAAACACATGCACAAACACAAATGCCAAGGGTTCTCCTCCTGCACCAAGGAGTCACAGAATCAGAGGATCCTGGGATGCTTTGGGTGCTAAGGGACCTCAAAGCTCATGCAGTTTCAACCTCCCTGCCATGGGCAGGGACACTTTCCACTAGAGCACTGTAACGGAGATGTGCACAAACCACCAGGTGCTGGAGACACGGCAGAGAAAACAAAGGAGGGAAGCCGAGATAACCACACCGAGTCACTGCTGCAATCAACACCCACCCGGGCCCCTGGCACAGCCCCCAGCCCCAGGGGCTGCTGGCTCCACCTTCCTCAGAGGGCCCAGCATGGGAGGCAGCACTGGAGCATGGGGTGGATCAGTCCCTCACTAGCCTTCCTCATTAATCCTCAGGCTCTTTAGGTTATCAGGACCCAACTACCCCCACTAAACAAAATCCACCTGCATGTTCCACTTAAAAGAAAAAAAGTATTAGTATTTTACATTACTATAATTTGTACTTGGGACTAATAAATCTTAAATTATTCAACAGAAAACAAATTGTAGTGTGGGATTTAATCCCTCATGTCTATTCTATCTACTGCAAATGAGCTACCAGTGATCTAAGAATGAGCTACCTGGCAATCAGCAATTACATGATTTATTTTTTATTTTCATTCTCCATTGGGTATTATCTGAATACCTGCAGTGCCTCTGTTCTCACCTGACATATAGCAAGCTGTGGTGGCTGCAATGACATCTGCTGGTGGCTACAAACCTTCTCAGCTGGCCCAGGTGACTTTATTCACCATAATAAAAGAAGCAGCTGCGTGCTCCTGAGCTTTTGATTTTGTTATGGAATTTTTTCCTCCAGCTCAGTACAGAGCTATGGAACAGTATTTAGGTGAAAAGGAGTAATTCTGCTACGTGTGAGCAAACCCAAGAGGTAAAACCCACCCCAGCAGCCTGTGGAGCACAGTGCTGCTCTGACAAGTCTCAGTTGTTTCTCTAAAAATCCCATGTGCCATGGGTAAAAAAGGAAGGGGTGGGTTTCACTGGAATGGATGAGTTAGTGTAATTGTAAGTTACGGAATCATGGCAAAATCCAGATCAAAGAAAGGCATTTCCCATGGCAGATCTCCAGCAGTTTCAAGGAAAGATAACCTCAGTTCTGTCTGGGTGGCAAAGAAATGCATTGGCCACCACAGCAAAGGACCACATGAGTGGAGTACTGTAGGACTCTGAGCCCACAGACTGGCAAATATTTCCCTTTTTCTTGCCCTGGGGGTCGGCTGACACATATTCCCTGTGTCCCAGCAGGGTTGCCGCTGTGCTGGGGGCTGCTTGCCATGGAGCCCACAAGCTGTTCCATGGAGGAGAGGCTGTGCCACACCAGGTGGATGTCAATGCCAGGTGGGATGGGCTTGGAGCAACCTGGTCTAGTGGAAGGTGTTTTTGCCCATGGCAGGTGGGTTGGAATGAGAGGGTTTTTAAGGTCCTTTCCTACCCAAACCTTTAGGCTGGGAGCTTTAAGGTCCTTTCCTACCCAAATTTTGTGTTCTGTGACCAAGATGGACTGTGGGCTGCCAGGGCTGTGGGGCTGCAGGACAGTCCCAGGATTCCTGAGGTGCCATGCTGCACTTTGGGTGCCCTTTAAAATAACAAGCATCTTTAAAATAATTCCTCATGGGTCTCACTGAAAGCTATTTATCTTTATGCTAATGGATAAATAAGAATCCTTGTTCCCTTTGTACTGGGATTCCCACTACCAAACCCAAGGTGTGAGGAGACACACCACCAAAGCTAATGCATTTCAAAATCCAGAGGCATGCTGCAGATGCCAATAGTTAAAATAATTTGCCATAAACAATCCATAAACAAATGGGCCAGCAGTTATGTAGGGTGGTGTTTGATGGCATCTTTCTGCTGAGACTGAATTCCTCATGTTCCTGCACCACAGACTTGAATTCTGATTGCAACAGCCCTGCCCCAACCAGGGTAAGGACATATTAAGAAGTATTTAAGGTCATCCCTGCTGCTTGGGATTTTCTGTTAGAAGGTACATTACTAGAAGAAAAATGCTGTAAAATAATTTTCAAGATTTCAAAGAAAAAGATATTGCCCCAAGTAGAAAGAAGGGAACATAGCCTGATACCAACAACTACTCTACATAAGGGAATACTTCTCATCACCACTTACTACACCTGATGGGATCTCTATTCTGTCATATTGAAACAAAGTAAGAGTTAATTTGAATTCTGGAGATAGCCACTTAATGATTTTAGCAGGAGGGGGCTACAGGCAGATTCCTTGCAGGGAGAAACCTCTAAGCCCAGCAGTCATCCCACGCCACAGCACAACCCAGCCACAGTCTGTGGACTTCCAGGCAATGCAAGAAATAAGATAATGGGTGAGATCAGGGCAGGATGGAGACTGAGGGACATGAAAAGGCTGGTAAATTTTTCATGTCACCAAAGAGTACCAGTCTATGAGCTTGGAAGCTTTGAAGATTCTGATTTGTAAAATCGAAATAAATGAAAATAAAATAATTAAATAAGTCAGATGGCAGCTAACAGACTGCTCACCTAGCATTTTCCCACCTCGGGCAGGAGCTCTGATTAATGCTAATTAGGTTATCTTCACATTAGATCCTGATGATTCATCACTTACTACCCCAGGAATTATGACGCACTGGGGAGAGATATATTTGTAGATTCCATGGGTGTATGCCATGTCTGGAACACTTAAATGATTTTGGCATGAAAAGGGACCAACCACAAGCCCAGCTAATCAAACCAGCATTTCTCAACCTACACCTTCCAGTAGTTATAAAAAAGATTCAGAGCAAAGACAAGACTATGGCACTGAAGACAAATTTATCTGCCTCATCAGTGGTGTAGAATCTTTGCAGAACAAAGGGCTTTTATCGGCAACCTGCCAGGAGCCTGTGGCTGCTCCTCGTTTGCATATAAATTTAAAAAGAATTTTAATAAGTGTTAAATGCACACGATTATTTCTTATTTATAGCTGAAAGTAGGTGTATGCAGTCCTTCAGAGAAAAGAGAGAAAAGAAAAAGCACCTTTGGAAATCTGAATGGAAATCAAGAGAAAAACCTGTGACTGCTCCATTGAACTAACTTTCCGGTATGTGGCTTTGCTCCCCTGTGGCCACGGGCACAGTGGGGCCAGCTGGGAATTCCAGCCTCATCCTTTCACATGTGATGCATCAAATGAGAAAGGATGTGCTCACAGCTGTGTGCTCCTCCCTGGAGAGGTGTACAGATGGCCAGCTGTCCCTGTGCCACCGGGTTACTGTCACTCAGCACAGGGCTGGAATGGAGCAGCTCATCCTCACACAGCTTTGACAGGGGTGGTCTGCAACACAGGGGGATGCATTTGGGATGGACTTTGGCCTCAAGTTGCTTTGCATTCAGTTGTGAGCAAGCATGCAAACAGCCAGGAGCTTATCTTCTTCTGATAGCTTTTGAACTGTTGATCACATAAATCCCAAGCCCTCTTGTTATATGTAGAACAGGAATAGCTGTCATACTCCTTCCAATTGAAGTTTCTATTCTATTCTATTCTATTCTATTCTATTCTATTCTATTCTATTCTATTCTATTCTATTCTATTCTATTCTATTCTATTCTATTCTATTCCTCTCTCTCTCATTTGTCACTGAGATGCAGTGAAGGGAAAGTCATTCCCTCACACTCATCACACCACCAGGACCTGCCACCTGCCTGTATTTTTTGTAAACAGGATAAAATTTAAAAAAGCTGAATTTCACTGTGGGGGTTGAAGTTTCAGCTGTCTTTCAAAAGCAATGTGGAGTCATGAAACAGGAGAGATCAAAGACTTGAGAGTTATTATTGGATACAGTCCCTTCTTAGTCAAAGTATCTTGATCTCTTCTGGAATTCAGAAGAACTTCCTCAGAAATAGATCCTTGCACCACTGTGGAGCAGCAGCCCGTCAAACATTTCATTTACAGGTCAATTAAGGAAACTGTTCCAGCCCAGTCATCTCCCAGTGATGACATCAGATACTCTTCCTTGAAGTCTGTTTTTTCCAAGGAAGACTTTTGTCAGACCATGCATCTACGGTACCAGTATTTGTTTTATCCATGTGAGAGCCAGCAGAGAAATCTGGGACAGGACACTCCTCACCTACTTGCTTGTGAAAGCAGCACTAGTGACTGGAGACGTGCCACAGTGTCATCACTTTCCCATTTTTTCCTAGCTCATGGCTCCTGTGAAACATGAGCCTAAACTAAATCCTATAGTTCATTTGGGGGAACAATATTAACCTTGGCCCCAACTCACGGGATTCTGGATCTCAGTGTAGTTTCTACCCAAAAAAAGCATTCAAGCAGATCCACTTGGATTTAAGGCAGGTTGTATATAGCTTCCATCTTTATGACTTGGGCGAGAGTTTTGGTTAGGATTAGTATCAGGCAAGGGGAAAACAATGGCACTGAGGCTGAAGTGGGTGTTAGGATTCATAAGTCAGGTCAGGAGCAACAGATAAATTTGGGTCATGAAAAGATTTAGTGGAGGCAGATGAGCAAAGTATGGGGAGAGGACATGGAGCTCTTTGAGATAATTTTCTTCTGGAACTGGTGTGGGCTGCATGACTTTGGAAGATCCTAAAGACACTGATGGGGCAGGATAATAAAGGGATTTGGGGGAGACAGCACCAAAATGGAAAGCTCATGGTGAATGAATTTGTGACTCCTTTGAAACCTGGGGCCATCAGGAGTCACTGGAGCAGTGAATAGGCTGAGATTGAGGTCAGGGTTAGAGTTTGAATCCAGCAGATTACATGGTGGACTCTGCTGCCATATCTGCAGACATTTCATTTAGTCTGGGCACTGGGAGAGGTTTCTAGGGCTGGGCTGACATTGAATGTAGGATTAGGGCTTGAACAAGGATAAACCACTGAGATTGTACTACAGGCATCACTAAAAGAACATGAGAACTGCTGAGTGCCCCTGGGCCATGCTTCCAACCACAGCCGGCAGGGAACTGATGGCCAAGGCTCAAGGCAGTCGGTAAAACTCAGTTGGTAAGTGCCAATTGAACAATGTATCACGTGCAGATCATAGGTCCACAAGCAGCTACAATGTCTCAGGGCTTTTCTCAGACAAATCTCAGTCCTAAAATTTCCCCTCCTATCCAGTGTCTCCCAACAGCCCTAACCCCCATGGGAGGTCATTGCTCCGTCCTCGTTCCCAGGCTCACTTCCAGCTTTAGATCTCCACCAGCTCAAACCTTCAACCTAACACATTTACTAACTCAAAAACCAGATTTGATTTGTTTGCTAAACTGTACATTCAAGCCCAATTCTCACAAAATTGTCGCTATGTGAAAGATGATCACATCTTGGCTTTCCCTTCCAGCTGGTGTTGTGCAGTCAGCTCTTGGTGCTAATGAAGAATATGAGGAGTAAATGAGAATGAGAAACTACACCCAAAATCTGTTTCCTCCAGGGCAGGCTGACTGACCTGTGAAACCCACATGTTTTTGGTTACAGACTGTAAACCTTCAACACTGCAAGAGAAATCAAAAGTAAAAGGCATTATGGATATGGAAGGCCCTCATCCACCCCATTAATACATGATGACAAACACATACAAGTGTTCTTTGCATAGATCTATACTGGGAGGTCTCTTTTACTTCCCAGTCCAAAGGTAGAAACAATCCATTTCAGATGATGCATTACAAATATGGTGTACCACACTTTTCCCCCTGACTTTTTGAGTAGCAAACAAATAAAACCATGAAGATTCACATCCTGGCTTTCCTTTCACAGGCACGAGTCACTGGAAAACAGGCAGCAGCTTTAACTGTGTTGTGAAGGAACAAGGCATGAAAGGACTCCTGAGCCTCCTTGTAATGGTGCTGCTACCTGCATCTTAATCCTCATCCTGCTTGGAAGCAGAGGTAATTCTTGCCATCTCCCTCAGCTCCAGCAGAAGGGCCATACCCTGCTAACTCCAAGCTGGAAAGATATATCATCCATATGAGATGCTGAACTATATGGGTCTTGTATGAGCAAAACCAAGGAAGATTTAAATGCAATTACAAATAAAAGAAAGATTTGAACTTGCTTACAAAGATTTGTGGAATTCTAGAAAGATTTGGGTTGGAAGAGACCTTAAAGCTCAGCCAGCCCCAACCCCTGCTGTGGGCAGGGACCCCTTCCCCTAGAGCAGGTTACTGCAAGTCCTATCCAACCTGACCTTGAACACTTCCAGGGATGGGGCTTCCCCAGCTTCTCTGGACACCCTGTGCCAGTCTGCACCCTCAGGGCTGAACAGAGGCTAAATGTGTGTCCAGGTATGTATGGATGGAATATTGCTGAAGTCATGTCTACGAGTGTTGACTCCCTCCCAGCACAGTGTGCTTCCCAACACAGAATCTTCCTTCCATGGCTCGGGGGGCTGGAGCTCTGCTCAGCCTCT
This sequence comes from Trochalopteron elliotii, assembly GCA_024734555.1. Classification (NCBI taxonomy): domain Eukaryota; kingdom Metazoa; phylum Chordata; class Aves; order Passeriformes; family Leiothrichidae; genus Trochalopteron; species Trochalopteron elliotii. The sequence continues at coordinate 2,648,806 of JANPWX010000391.1, forward strand.
GCTGACACAGACACAGCTGCTCACTACAGCCTGACTGTTCTGCAAGCCAAAAATGGCACGAGGACATCACCCTACAGCAGCCTGGGAGGGTGTGTGTGTTTATCTGCATTTGTGTGCACAACAAGGAAGTCAGTTTTAGTTTCACGTCTGAAATTCTTCACTGCTTTAGCTACATGGTCTCCTTTGTCTTTGGTCTGTGTGTAGCCAAGTTCAGGTGAAAAACATCATGACTGTATTTTCCATGGTAAACCACACAGGGTTTAAACTCACATCGCTGTATTTGCAAACATGCAACTTCTGCATGAGCCGAATTCTGTTTCATTTGAAACCCTCAGCCCCAAAGTGTCTGACATTAGAAAAATGAAAGTTAAATTCTCGACCACAAACAAGAAAACCTCACATTGGCCCCACTGTATCCTGTGTACACCATGAGAGAAACAGGAGCCTGTGTTTTGATTTCCATGCCATGTTGTCTTTCTGGTCTGGCTAGGGTTGGTCTAAACTGTACTCTGAGCAGAAGGAGAAGCTAATGCTTCACCACCCTCCCCCTGTGCCTCCCTGTGATACAGGACAAGCCCAGGTGTTCTCAGGCACAGGAGCAGGGATAATCACCCTCCAGGACCACACATTAATTTATTCTGCTCTGTTCCTAAATTCAGTCTCTGTGCTTCAATTATCGCTCTTCTTTTCCATGCAACCAGCAGCATGAGATTTTGCAGGCTGGGTATTTCATGCTCTCCAGATCCTAATTCCTTATTCCTGGTCCTGGTTTCCCATGTTATGGGAGCCTTTTCTTTGCTCTATACATTACCTGAAGAATGCGAAGCAAACACAAGGCTCTAAGAAGACTTTTTACCACCCAGACACTTCATTATATGGCTCCCTTTTTAGCAGGTGCTTTAAACAGAAACACTTCACTGGGGGAAAAGAAGATTAATCCACTTGTGAATGACCAGATACCCTCATTAGCACTGGCTGACAGGCTTTTCTTCTTCAGAAAGTTGCACCACTGAATCTTGCTTGCCTACATTCTTTGTAGGTAATGTAATCCTCATTTAAAAGTTTGTGGCTGTCCAACGTCACTTGTTACCTCCCTTCCACAGACAGCAGGGGAAGGCAGAAGGCAGAAATTAGACTTTATCATTGGCTTGTACTGCATGACATGTCACAGGCTTAGTTTACCTCAACAGAAATGAACTAAAAATTAGGAGAAAACGAGCTGAATTCCTCGTCCCAGTTTCTGCTGCATCAGCAGTGTGGCAGCTCCAGGCAACAGTGCCCAGCATCCAGGGATGGGATGAATTTGGGATTCACTCAGCCCTTGCCACAGCTCCAAGTACCTCCCTGCGTACTCACTGTGAGTAATGAGCATTATACCCTGCTGACTCATCCATTATTCACAAGTAAATCCATGTGTGGTGGCTTGGAAATGAAACATGAAGAGAGATTTTTATATAAATTTCTTTCCAAACATGTTACTGAGTATATTATCCAGACTGAAAAAGAAAGTACTGTCCAAGACCAGATCAGCACACATGTGCTGTGAGGGGACATGAGTGATCCCCAGCATTTCCAAGGAATGGCCCACTGCTCACTGATGGATCAGTTCCAGACATTCCACTCCCACCTGTGATTACAGCAGCTCGAGCTTCTCCCCTCTCTCTCTCTGGGCATGTTTTTGGGTGACCCAGCAGCTGCTTGGATCTCCATTGCTGCTGGTGGCCCCAGCACTGGAGGACAACACTTCACCCATGCTCTCTCCACCAGGCAGCAGAGCCTGATGATTCTCCCTCCTGATTTCAGCTTATTCCACCCAACCTTGTCGCAAGGAAAAATCCAAATCTCTGTGAGCCTGCTAAGGGAGCAGGAAAGCAGAGATCAACACCCAGCAGCTCCTGGCATGCTTTGCTCACCATTTAAAAAGCTGAGTTTCAAAACACACATCAGAATAGCAACACGTTGCTCCTTTTTTGTTCTGCCCTGATCCAGTGTTCCCAGAGTGTGTTATGTCTTAACCAAATGCCCCAAGGGGCAGAGCAGTGCACTCCAGTGAGTCACCCTAAAGAGCAGCCTGCATGCTACAGCTGAAGTGATGAACCCAACAGCCAACTGTGCTGCATATGGAAGCCAGGACACTTCCACACGTGTGAAACATAGATTGACACAGTTGATACAGAACAGTCCTTTCCTAAAGCTGATCAAGAATATGCTGAGCTGTAGGGCAGGGCAACAGGCAGTGCTGTGGGAATAACAGAACCCCAGCATGGTACCCAAGGATGCTGCTGTCCTGAGACACCAACCTCAGGGGCTCCCTTGGGAGTGTCCCCCAGGACACTGAAGTCACTGGATTAATTCCCTGTTTCACAGACACTCACTGTACTGCTGCACCTCCTCCCTCCATGTGTGATCTGTTTGCTGTCAGTGAGCCAGGAGTGGGAAAATGGAGAGGACAGAGGGGCCCAGAGATGTTCCTGGGGAGTGAGGACTCAGCATCCAGGTGGCACAGGGATGCAAGAGAAGGATGCACTGGAGACACAATCCTCTGCCCCAGGAAGATTCAAACAAATATCCACACTGCCACTCTAACCTCTATCTTCCCCCAAGGAGGGAATTCCTTTGAGGACTGGGGAAATCCCACACCATCACTAGATTTTCTGGGAAGGCTGGAGGATAAAAAAGGCACCTGCCTCCACTCAAGTCTCTAAAGCCTTAGAGGCCTCTTTGCCTCAACATCAATGAAATAATACCGAGTGGTTTGTGGGATTGGGATAATTTTATGTAGAGGCATTTTGAAAAGGCTGGATCACCACCACCTGGCAAGTGTGAGTCAAAGGTACATCTGAAATCCTCCTCAACTGCAGAAGGGGTGCTCTTAACATGGCAAAGTGCTTAAGAGTTGCTTCCCAAAAGAAAGTAATTAACTCTTTTGTCTTAATTCAGGTGGATGAGCACAGGAAGCGACTCTGGAAAATGCCCATATTGGGTTCCATGGTTGTCAGCCTGTGAGTTCATGATGCAATCCCAAGACTGAAATTATATGGCTGTTTTTTTCAGCGTTAGTCATGCAACCTTTCTCTGGGATCTGAATGTCAAGCTGGGTCAACCTCTCTCCTTCCTCCACATGGTCACCAGTTCTAAGGATTATATAGGTCAGATTCTGTGCAGACACTCCTGCAAAGTTATTACTTCAAATTACACGTCAATTAAATGTGTTGAATTTAGCAACTCTTCCTTTTAAATGCAAGCTTGTTTCATGACTTTAAAACTCTTGCAGTAAAATATTTTGCCTTACAGTTGTTGTCCTGAAATCAGACAGGACCAGCAGAGAATGGAAGTTGTCTTCTTCAAGGAATTGTGTGGTGGCCTTCAGAGTCAAATTCTAATGGCCAGAACTGGCCAGAGAATCTCAAGAGATCTCAGAGAATTTCAGCTCCACTGCTGCGCCTAACACCAAGGGGAAGGCAGAAAATTGAATTGACAGAAAATACATTTCATTGTATTTCCTTTCTTTTTCTGACTTTTTATTTCACATTTTTCCTCAATTTCTCATTTAATTTCTTTTCATGAAATAAAAATTCTTCATTTAATGAAAGGAGATGAAATCTCACAATTTCAATGAAAATCATTTCATTAAGCTTTGGCTCATTTCCCTGCACTTCATTTCATTTTATTCCATTTAATTGTTTTCATTTCAGAATTTTCTTTTTCTTCACACCAGGCCTTCAGCAAGCTTAGGGCTGCAGCTGAGATGCCCATCCCCATCCACAGCCCCAGTCTGAAACGTGTGGAGGCAGCAGTGCTGGGGCTCTGCTGTGATCCTCTTGGCATCAGTTTTCCAGGCCAAGTGTCCAAGGAGCTCTGGGCTATTTCCCTCTCTCAACCCAAACCCTAATGGCAGCTTGTTGCTGGGCCTGAGGCCCCTCACCATGTCCAGATGAGAAAGATGTAGGAGCAGCAATGGTGTGGCCCTACTGTGATCTCCCTGGCAGGTTCTTTCCAGCCCCATTGTCCCTGGAGCTGCAGGCTCTTTGACTCTCTCAACTCCAGCCCTAACCCTAACCCTAACCCTAACCCTAACCCTAACCCTAACCAAATATTATGGGTTTTCCAGATCAGAAATATGTAGGAGCTGCAATGTTGGGGCCCTGCCAGGATAGCCCTGCCAGGTCTTTTCCAGCCCCAGTGTTCTTGGAGATTAGGCTCTTCGACTCTCTCAACCCTAACCCTAACGGGAGGCTTGGCACTGGCCCAGAAATCCTCACTGTCACAGGTGGCACAGATTACAAAGTGTGGAGCTGGCAATGACAGAACCCTGCTGTGATGCCCTTGCAATGCCTTTTTGAGTGCCAGTGTCCCTGGAGTTGTGGGCTCAGCCCTCTGAACCATAACCCTAACCCTAATGGCAGCTTGTTGCTGAGGTCCTCATCACCAGGGCTGGCCTGGATTCAGAAAGTGCAGTGAGCAACCTAAAAAAGGAGATGCTGATCTAGAACTGTCTACCCCTTCAGCAAGAAACTTTCCCTTCAACAATGAAGAAAAAAATGTACGTTGAAGAAAGCTATGTTCACAGGGAACTCAGGTGGAACTAGGGAGACTGGATTAGAGTCAGGATTAAAGAAAAGATTAAAGAATCATATTGCTTGTTTTGCATAGGGCAGTGCTCATGAAAAAACACCTAAAGCACAGAAATAAGCATAACTCATTTTCTTTCACCTAATCTGGTCATCTGCAAAGAGACATGGGTAGCATTACACAGATGGCAAAAAAAAATGTCGGAAGCCAAGTGCAGCCAATGATTCCAACAAGTAAATGAAGAAATTCAAGCAGAATGAGATGAAGAGGCAAGACTTTCTGAACAATGCTGTTGAGAGTTGCTTGCAGGCCTTCACAGCAGCCTGGCTGGCTCCAAGAGCAGGGCATGAGATTTTACCACTTCTGTATTTTTCCTTCATAAACTAGAGATTATAGATTTGTGGGTTTATTGGGCAGAATTAATTTGCTTTTATAGTTGAAGCTCAATACTGACAAAATGACAGAAATCCATGAGTGAACAAGCAAGAAAAAGCCTCATGTGAAATGCAGATGGAGTCAAACTAGGGGGCAAAGGTGGTCCCAACTTTCCAAAGCAAGATTCTACTTGATGTGACGACCTTACTGCCCACACTTGGAGCACAGCAGATTCCAGGCTCCTGGTGCATCTGGAGAATGCACCACAAGCCCTGCCAGCTCCCAGACCACATGAATCATGCCTTAGGATTCTCAAATTCAAAACATGCAAGAAAAATGTTCCCTTTTGATACCACAAAGGTCCTAAAATGTCTTTGGGACTGGGATTTAGCTTTCACCACTCTGTCTGTGGATGAGGTCCCCTCCCAAGAGCCAGTCTGCAATGTCTGGAAAACCATGTCCGTGCACCAGGGTCACTGCCTGGGAACATTTTGGACTTGTAATGATAAAAGGCTATTTCCACATCTGTCAGAGGTGGAGGTGTTGAACATGTGAGGAAGCGGAGAATTCACAAGCTAATTTAGCAAAGAAAAGGAAGTTTGAGAGGCTTTGTGGTAAAGTCAGTTAAAGCAATGGTGTATACTGAGGTAAAATAACTGAAGATACAAACCCCACATCATCCTAATCTCTGTTTAATCAATGCCATTGAAAGAGGCTGAGAAAAAAAATGTGTATTTCATTCTGTCAAAACCAGACATTTGGGCCTTGACTGCTGTTAACACACTGGAAATGTGGCATCCTACAGTGAGCTGACCTGATGAAATATCCTTCAGTTTATAATAAATTTGAAAAATTTATAAGTACCTAGGTCTGCTCAAGAAAGGCATACAAGTGGTTTTTATTGAAATTCAACGGGATTTATGCAGCAGAGACCTATGGGTACACAGTCAGCAAAGCTTTCATGTAGCAAAACAAAAAAAAAAATTTACAAATTCAGTCCTTGATCTTGCATGTATAAATCCAACACTTGCAAATACAAATATATACAAATAATTTTATGCACCAATTGTTAGGCTGGTTTTGACAAGACCATCCATATATGTGAAATCATTTCCCTACGTGAGCATCTGCAGGTCTAAGCCCAACACCCAGCAAAGACTTTGGGAACGCTGCCCATGGAAGAGGCAGTAACCATGAATTTAGCAAAGCATGGCATTTATGGCCATAAATCTTTGGTATCCATACAAATCAGATGAGACACAAGTTTTTAATAATTAATAAGTTCACTGTGCTGTTTGGCCCTGGCACAGGTTGCCCAGAGGAACTATGGATGCCCCTTCCCTGGAAGTGTTCATGGCCAGGTTGGATGGAGCTTGGAGCAAGCTGGGATAGTGGAAGGTGTCCCTGCCCATGGCAGGGGGCTGGAACAAGATGTACTTTAAGGTCCCTTCCAGCCCAGACCATTCTGTGATTCTGTGACTTTGGTACTCTCTCTTTTGGACTCTGATAGCCTGGATTACTTACTTAAGAGAATTACAGAACTGAGAAAGGATTAAACCAATGTAATATGTGAACATTAAACAGCTGCCTGAAGAATTTTATCTAGAAACCTACCCAACTTTTAGAGAATAATTCATTTAGTCATGAGCGTGTTGATCATGGTCTAGAAAGGAGTGAAGAATTCTATCTCTGATCTCTAATAGAGAATTACACTGCCTACTACAGAAATCCATAGGAAAAAACATCCTAAGATGAACTTACACCCTCTGGGAGTCTTGCACATGGGTACACAATGCCTGGAAGCTTCCTAGAAATCCGAGGACATGGCTTTTTTTTGGGAATAATTCATAAGCAACAAGAATAGACAAAAAGTAGGAAGACATGATGCTGGAGAGAGAGCAACAGTGGATCAGACAAACCAGAGGAAAACGCAGAGCCCCGGGATAACAAAAGCTTCAGGGCTTTCCCAGCTGCTGACAGTACACAGAGCATGGCCCTGCCAACTCACCAGCTGAACATCCAGCCCTAGCTACAAAGGTAGCTACCCAACATTGTCATATTCCACCTTCAGAGCTAAAGAAAACAAATTACCAACCAGTAAAGAGATAATTTTTGCTACTAGCGTGTTCAGCAAGTGTAGGATGCAGCACTCCCAGCTTCTGCCTTTGCTTGTCATTTTGTGTGCAGAGATAAAACATTTCTGCACAGCTCTTATAGGAAAGGCAAATAGTAAATGCAGGGTTATAATTTATTTATGTACATTAGAAACTAGGTAATTTGCACTAGTGACTAGATACCCTATTGGAGCTTTTCATATTTTATGAATCAGCAAGCGAGCTAATGAACAAACAATTAAAGAGTGAACAAAGAAATGTACTTTGTTTGTTACTCTTAGTGAGCTCTAATAATATATCATATTAGTGAATACATTTGCTTCAAGTGATGTAGTCTAGACAGTAACCCACACCATGTGCTGTGAGATTTTAGAAAAGAAGGGAAATGTTTGTGCAGGGCATGGTAAAGAGAAAGAAGGCAGGGCTGTGCATGGTGGTGGGCAAACCCAAGGCAGACAGGGAAGGTCTGTCTGATGGGGTGAGAAGACAACCAAAAAGGACCAATGCTGCTCTGGAAGATATGGGTTGATACAGAATCATACAATCATAGTTAGAAAGGACCTTAAAACTCTTGTTGTTCAAACCCTCCTGCCATGGGCTGGGACACCTTCCACAAGACGAGATTGCTCCATGCCCCATTCAACCTGACCTTGAATGTTTCCAGGGGTGGGAATCCTTAAATACAGCTGTGGGTCAATAAACATGCAGTTGTTATCTGCACAGAGAAAATCAATATATTTAGAGGAGGTAGAAATTAAAGCAATCACTGCTGCCCAAATAAGTGTAAATGCTGCCATCAGTTGATGAGGTGCAGGCAGTGGGAGGGCTGTGGCTCTCAGCTCCCACAAAAGAGAAATGAGGTGCTCCAGTTGGACATTCCCCATTTTCAGACTGGCCTGGCCCCTTCCATCCCTGTCAGGAAGTGTGCATCTGCACCCCACCATGCACCCTGTGGCAGGGGGAACCTGGTGTAGTGCCACGGTGTGCAGGTGTCACAGGAGGTGCATCCACAGCTCCAGGTTGGCTGCTGAGGGGGCACCCTGGCCACCCCAACCCCACAAACTGGGCCCATGGCTGTGTGCTGACAGCTCTACTGCACCCCAGTTTCTGCATCCCAGCTATCCTGCCATCAAACAAGCCCAGCAGCTCCACCAGCGACCAGCAGCCCCAGCTCTCACTGGCTCTTTTTAGGCCAGCTATAAAGCTGGTAAACACTTGGACTTGTCTGACAAAACATTCGAGCAGGAGGAAATGGGGTGTGTGCAGAAATACTCCATTACATATTGTAATGGCAGACATTAATTCAATGTTAATAACACTTTGCACTTTTCAATCACATATTCTAAAACCCTTTAGATAGGTGGGGAAGCATTTGGCTGATGATTACTGGCCAGAGCCCAAAGGTGTATTTTTCCCTTAGGCACGAGGAGATGAAGTGACTTGTCAAAGTGGCAGAGCTGGGAAGGAAATCTACATTTACCCATTTCTAGACCTACATTCCCATCTAGTTGCCAGAAAGAGGAGTTAATTTAAATATTACCGTTTGCTGACCTACTTACAACGCTACCATCAAAACTTGGAAGCCGTCATCAAGTATATTCCCCTCTATACTCAGGCTTTTCTAGGATAACAGTATCTTTGAAGTACGCCTTTCAGCTGCATTAAACATATGGATCATTATTATTTGCTCCAGTTTCTTAACGAGTCCCTGTTTGCTGCAATTCAGCCACTGCAGACTCTGAGCAGACTCCAGCTCAGCCTCACAGCCTTGAGAAACACCTTCCCAGTGCAAGGATTGCTCTCTGCTACTGTCACCCCATGGCCATTGTCACACTCTGCCCAAGGAGCCTGTGCAGGAAGAGCAGAAAGTGTGACTGTTCCTGTACCTGCGCCTGTTTGTGCTCTCCTCCTTGGTTCTCTTTGTAAACAACTTTCTCCTTCCTCAGCCAGCCTATCTTCAGTACTCAGTGGGACATTTTGACACCTTTTGCTGTCAGCCTTCCTCCCTTCTCACCAACGTCCCAAACCCTTTCTTGCTTGCAGAGAGAACTACAGGCATAACCGAACGCCAACAACCACAGCATGCAACGTGAAAGACAGACCCACAACACACCAGGACTCCTTCCTGACAGGCACATCACCTGCCAGACTCTGCTCCTGCAGTTCCTTGTGTCTCAGGCCCCCACAGCCCAGCAGGCATCTCAGTGCCAGGCAGGACAAACCCTCCAATGGAAGCCTAAGCCACTGTGCTAGATTAAAAAAGCTGATAGCAAAAATCTGATGTAAGAGGACAGAGGAAATGGTCAGCATTGTGCCCAGTTTTGAGGGCTGACCTTCCTAAGTAGGTCACATCGTGTGGAGGAGAAATCATGGCTACCTGACCCCGCTCAGCAAGAGCCTCCTGGGTACAGTCACCCTGGCCACACTCTGCTGGGAAAGCCAACCTGCAAAGCTGCCTGTGGCCATGGAAGGGCAAAATCCCCATTTTAATCCCCTGGGCAATTCCACCCCAACCAAAACACCATCCCCAAACCTCGGTGTGTCTCTCCCTGCATCTCCTGGAGCCGTTAGCTGTCCTCAGCCTCGCTGTAACCTCAGTCTGTGCAGACTGTTTACAGACATTTTATCGAGGTGCACCAGGTGTGGATGCGGTTACTGGCTTTGAGACTGTTTACCTCATCCTCCCTGCTGCATTACATTGTCACCAGCTGTATGTAAAAATCAGATAATGATGGTACTTTGGTCACAGCCAGCTCAGCCTCTGCACCTTCCTTTCACACATGCACTGGAGGACACGATGCATGTACAGTCCTCTCAGCAAACCACACACGAGCTGCTGCAATCAAATACCTGCCTTATCTATTTTTTTTTGCTGAAGTAAATTACAGTGAATTTTTTTTTTACCCTTTTCAAAGCTGATACATAAATGACAGGATGTTGTTGAAGGAAAATATAAGCTTTCATAAGCTATTATTATTAGCACATGTGCACCTCTGCTGCTTTGATCTTACTGTAGGTTTGTGTTTATTCCTCCTGACTCTGCACCGACTGAACTAAAACCCGGTGTCTGCTCCGATACAGATCATGAACAATTAAAGTTGGATTTGTTAGCCACAACATTGTGGAGCCAGAGCTATGGGATAATTACCACGGTGACATTTGCCCGAATACACTATATATAGTTTTCCCAAGTTCCCCGTGCTGTGACAAGGTGTTTGCTGTGAAACAGAAGGGTGGTGATGTGTACTGAATAAGCACTCTTTGATATTTCACACGTAAGTTAGAGCATGTTCAGGTTTTGTTTGCAGCGGAACTGGGCTGCTTCTATTGTTTTCTGAGGAAAAAAAAAAAAAAAGCCGTGTTCAAAAAACCATTACAGGCTGCCTTAAGAATGCTGTCAAGGATTCACAGCCATCTCAGCTGGGTCAGTGACCAAAATAAATTTATGTATTATTACATATAGGGTTTTTAATACTTCAGCTGGCAGCATGGTGTCAATGCTGCTGCAGAAGAGGAATTCCCAGGGTGGTTCTGCTTCGGTCATCAGGGAATGCTCTGCTGAGCTCCAATCCATTACACAACTCCAATCTCTCTGAAGGCAGAGGAGTTGTACAGAGCAGTTGGAAGGGGCCCTGAGCAACTTCATTTCTTTGGTGGCATCCCTCTCCATGGCAGGGAGGATAGAATGAGAAGGTTTTTAAGTCCTTTCTAACCCAACCATTCTGCAATTCTGGCGTTCTGTGACTCTAGTCAGGCAGGATCCATTTGTGCTTGATACTGTGCAGGCTTACAGGAGTAGAGTCCTTCAGCTGTAAAGGCAGCTGAAAACAACCACATTTACCAAGGCAAATGGAGGGAATGAGTTAAAGAGAACACAGTAACAAGAATGGGACAGGTGTTTTTAGACACTGGCTTCATGCACAATTAAACAAAGATTTAAGCCCAGCCATGCTCTAACACATCAACAGGCCATGGAAAGCAGCATGTGGTGACAAGCACTGCAGTGGTGGGAGACTCATGTTTGGAGGCTGAACTAAGTCTGTCTATCCTTCCCTGCATCTGTAGTGCTACAAACCCCTTCTTTGTCCCCACAGGGCACAGAGAAATTCATTAAAAACATCCCTGCAAAATGGAGAGGGTGATGGACTTTTTAGAACCCTCCCCAGCTCGTTGACTTCCACAGTGCCCCACCAGTGTTTGCAGCCCCAGCCATGCTAGTGGCATGTCAGGGCTTGTGCAGAGTGATGCCACCAAAGTCCCAGTGAATGCCACCAGGTTTGGTGGTGACACACAGGTGGGAGGTGGCTTGCAGTGCTGGCACAGGTCCACTGCAGGACCAGATGTTGTTTGTATTGAAGGGGGATGGCAAACTATGCAACAGCAGCATCAGGAGGCTGGAGAGAGCTATGGAAGAAATACACAAGGGAAAAAAGAATCAAGGAACAAAGATATTATTGAGGAATGGGTCTGTGAAAATTCTAACCTGGTGAAAAAATGTTACGTATTCAAGAAACAGAGTGAAAAACAACCACATAGCCCAGACAGTTTCTGAAAAAGACAAGAAGTTTGCAGAACTCTGAAAATTCCCCAACAGCCCTAATGACTGTGGAAAAGGAATTGGGAACGGCAGCAATCACAGGAGACAGTGGCTGCCAGCACTGCTGAGTGATATTTACATCAATGTCCTGCCAACAATACCATTACTGGATTATCAGGGCGGATTAAGCCTTTAGCCAATTACCCCGACTGGTAAATTGTAGATTGTCTAGACTTTTTCATGTTCAACAATATGCATGAAGTTTCTCTTTATCGCTACAGCATCACACGATGCTCTTGTGGGCTGTAATCCTCTGCTTCCCTGGGAGGTTCAGGTGAGCCATGCCTGCAGCTCTGTGTTGCCTTAGTGTGGCCCTGTGCACAGACAGATTTATTTCAGACAGGATTCTCATAAATTCAGAACGACTTCCAAATTTCTTGACTAGGAGATCAAAGAGGAAAGCATTTGCTTCATGCCATCTGGGGAGCTGCTCGACAGGGCAACGCAGTCTGGGGAGGGGGGAGGAGAAGGGAAAAAAGAAAGTCTTGGAGATTATGCCCTCAAAAACAAACTCAAATGCCACCCTCACATTAAAAAGCACTGGTTGGCAGTAACAATTAATTTCTTAACTGAAACCCGCCCAACTGTGTCCAAGTTTTTTAATTTGCCTATTGCTACAATATGCAAGGGAGCTGGCAGTAATGGATTTGCAATTAAAACTAAAACTGGCAAAGAAATCGCAAAGCTGGCAAAAGAGCTAATCTGCAAGCCATGATCACAAGATTACGAAGTGTTTATGAACATGCTAATTACCCAAGCACATCACTGAGAATGGCTTGTAGGAGAGAACACTGGCTTTGCGTGAGCTAAATCCCTGGATCTGCACGATCTGTGTTCTGCCTACTTCCCTCAGCTCCCAGGAGCTGGGGAGCACAGGGAATTGCTCTGGTCCCTGTCTGGAAGCAGATAGAGGGACAAGGGACTGAGAGACACAGGGTCCCTGTACCCTCCTGTGTCACAGCAGGGGAAACACAGAGGGCAATTGCCTCTCGAGCAGGTAAATGCCAGTGGTCACTGGGACTCAAACAGAATATGGAGACCATCAGTGTGAAATTAAAATCAGCCTGAATAAAATAGTACCCTATTTACTTTCATCCTGCTATCTCTTGGCTTCATAAATAGTTATTCCAGCACGTCCTGGATACTGCTGGTTGCAGAGCACAGAGCCCATGATGCAACCTCTGAGAGCAAACAGGCACCTACTGCCATGGGCATGAAACCTTCACAAATTACCTGCAAGGGACAGGATGGGAAGGGAAAAGGGCTTAAAAAGTGATCAAACATCCTTGAAAATAGCATATAACAGCAAGTGACAGTGGTCAGGGGCACCGTGAAGAGCAATTTTGAACCACAGGAGAGCATTTCAAGGAGAAAACAGAGTGGAAGAGCAGTCCCAGAATAAAGGGCTGCTGGGAAAACCGAAATTCTTTAATATATAGGATTAAGAACTGCCAGTATCCTCAGGGAGGAAATGCAAATGGGGTTCAGACCATTTTTTCCATAAAAATTAGGAATGAGAAAGAATAGACTTTGAAGTTCAACATGTTAGCAAATGAAAGCAACTGCAAAGGAGACACAAAGAGAAAGCAAGCCCTGGACGCCTGGAATTATGTCTTAAACACTTGGTACTGAAAGACAGAACCTGAGGTGATGAGGAGACTTCCCTTAATACCATGGAGATCCCAGAAAATCTCTAGATTAGAAACCGCTCGAGAAAAAAAGCATTGCACAACCAAGGCAGGATGGAGTACAGCGACCGAATGGATTCTTCTTGTCTTGTTCAGCCAGACTGGGATGATGAGGCTGCATGGAGCACAGTGAGGAAGACACTGATGGGTATGCCAGGCTGCTCTTGGATGCATGGAGCAGAGAAAGGATTTCTGGATGGTTCTCTTTGCTCTGTGAAATGGTGGCTGGAGTTGGCATAGAAGGAGCTGACAGACATGTATGGAGATGTCAGAAATCCAACACGCATCTCTACAGAGATTTGCAGGGTTGGCTGCACTGATGGGGACCGACCATTCCCAACACCCTCATGAAAGCCAGGCAGTTAGTCCAGGCTGCACAGAGGTGGTGAAGGACCAGGAGGACACCGTAAGGACACACAGAAATAGTCATTGCTGGGTCTGGCTGAGGATGGATGGACTTTGTGGTGACCTCTCAGAGGCACCAACGGTCCCACTCAGGTCTGGGAGCTGGCTGGGAATAGCACTTTGTATTTGGCTGACGGTCATTCCAGCCTGTGTGCTTGGGTGAGGCAATTACAGAATGAGTTCAACCCATCGTTACTGGTGGCCATGGAATGCCATGTGTCAGGAAATGGCATTCACCCATCACTAATGCTGATTAGCACTATGGAGTTAATTGGTGCTATGGAAAGGGTGGTTCAAGGGAGAAGTGCTTCAAAACTTGGCTTGGAAATTAATTTATCCATGCCTACCTCTAACGCACTGTCAAGCAATTAATGTATGTTCAGATGTGGGGGTAACTGAGTGCAACTTGGGAGTCCATGGCCTAGAGGAGATGGTGCATCAGGATAAAGCAGAGGTAAGATCACATTGGGTCCTTCAGACTATGAACACTGGCTCTACAGCTGCTCCTTCCTCAAAGTGAGATGTGTGGACTCCAAAAGTTTAAACATCGTAACACAATCACAAAGTCTTCAGTTCTTTTCTTTTCCCTTCTTTTAAAAATATATTTGGGAGAAATGTTTGCCAACATCGAGAAATTTCCTTAGCTCTTCTGTACTTTTTATCCAGCATCTAAGCCAAGCTCTGCTTCTGCTGGGGTCTGCCATTCTGCCTCTTGCAAGGAAAGCCCCAGATACAACTGTTGCCTGTTTAAAGTCATCTACAAACCAGTTTAATAAAAGCTGACTGCATCTGCTTCCATGTTATTAGTTCTGCCCCAAAACTCTGTTCCTGGCAACACAATGTTCCACACTAATGAGCCAAATCTTCCCCTCCCATGGCAGTACTCCTAAACCTCCACACCATTCAGTTCACAAAGTTACCACCCTGTTTTTCCCTCGGGGGAGGGAAGGATTGCAGCTGCAGAGGGGGTTCTTCAAATAATATGAAGGCCAAAGATCTGTGGGAAAATCTGCTCTCAGACAAATAGCACTTGGGGGCATCTGCAGAGAGAATCAGCCCCTCTTTACTTCTGTCTGGGTCCCACGTCCTTCTGGCAGCGGAGTTTTTTATGAACCAGGCTGCCATTAATCCCCTGCCAGCTCCTACACCCTACCATCCTCTGTGGGCAGACAGCACCGAGTGGGAGATAATGCTGCAGGGAAGTGGCATTTGCTTCAGCTGGATTTTGTGGCCTCTCAGGAGAGTTTCAACTCGGGGCAGTTATTTCTCACCTGCACCTGCTGCAAAAAGGAGGGATTTGGTGTAGACCAGGGCAATTTTTCTTAGCTCCTTTTCCAGTGAATTTTCACCCATTTTTGCCAATTTTCTTCCTGCAGCATTGAGCGTGAGATAAATAGCGATTCGAGGTTATCACGCTGGAGTGATGCTGCCCAGATTAAAGGGAAATCAGATAACTCATTACCTAACTGAAACTCACTGCTAGACTTTTAGAGAGAAGTGATAACATCTGAGAGCTTGGAGGACTCAGCTGCCCTGGCAGACACCCTGCAGAACCCCAGCTGAGCTGGGGGGGCTGAAGCCTGGCTCTCCTGCCCGGCTGCCTCCGCATCTGGGACGGGGAGATGCCGGGATGCAGAGATGCAGATGCCCAGCATGGTGAGATGCAGAGATTCACAGGGTGCAAAGGTGACCAGGACACATATTCAGAGATGCCCAGGATGCAGAGACACAGAGATACCTGGGATACAGAGATGCAGAAATGCCCAGGGATGCAAAGAAGCAAGGGAGCAAGGCAGAGCCTCAGCCACCACAAACACATGTGGTTTTGGCCTCCACACACTCACACCTGGAGCCTCCAGTAAGGAAAATTTAGGCTTAGAAGCTGACATGGGCACATCTGATGGCTTTTACACATGATGTGCTTGCAAAAGGCATCTTGGCCCTGTTGTACTGAGCTGCCTCGTGATTCTAAAAGTTGGACTGAACCCATCTGACTGCCTCCTCTCTTGCTTTCTGCCATAAACCTTTCTGCACCTTGTGCGACAGCAGCATCTCCCTAGAAAAGTTTTCATCCACTTCAGACTTTGCCTCAAGCCATTAACTGACAAACTGGCAGCGAACTACTGTTAAATGATTTCCTAGAGATTACTGTTTAAGTAAAAAAGGTTCCAAGATAAATAGACTGATTCTTCATGGCAAAGAATTTGAATTATGCATCCAGAGGTTTGGTATATGTGTCCAAAAGCTATGCTGTGTGATCCTGGAGGTTGTTCTCATCACCATATTACAAGTGGATAAATAAATTACATTTGTTCCTGATTTAATAACAAGGATTTGTGTGTCGTGTATTTCAGACAACGTGTTGGACCATGCCATTATCGTTGCCATCCAGCTAATGCCACTCTATGAAATTATCATTTAGGCTGAGAAGGTGATTTGTTTTTAAAGCAAGATGCCAGTTGCCTTGAAGGAGTTGAGGTCTTAGGGCCACCTCAAACTTCCTAAAAGATTATGAAATTGCAATTTGTTTAGTATCTTGAAGTAAGTGATCTAATAAGCAGCACAGCTTACTCTTTAAGGCTAGTCCTTCTCTGATCATTTCTGAAACATCCCCTCTTGCAGCAGCCTGTGTGGGATTTCATGTTTTGTTTCAGTATCGACATTGCCGTGCTCTCCAAACATTGCTCACACATGAAACGATAAAGCTCCGCAGTGCTCCTGGGGAAACTGAGTCACAGAAAAACAAGCTCCTGTGGGACTGGGAGGTGAAGCCAGGATAAAACCACGCTTCCTCTGCCGTGGCCATGCATGGCAGTTACAAGACTATCCGGTTCCTCTGCTATAAAACTCAGTAACATGCCTCACTTCTTACCTGATTTTGAGAACATCCTGTGTTAACACATAAACAACTGGTGCTACTCTTGTCTGTTTATTTGGCTATTTACACCGTCTGCCACAGCACCTGGTGCTCTCTGGTAAGAGGATCCCATATCAAACGAGCTCCCGGGGTGCAGGCAGGAGAGAGGCAGCTCCTGCCCACAGAAACAGCAACATGCCCACCCCACAGTCAGGCATTCACCACTGGGGTTTCAGCAGGAAATTTGGTTGAAGAGTGATGCTTTTGGATATGGGAGCTGATCTTTCAGGGATTCACTGCAGCCTGTCTCATCCATCAGTATGCATTTAATTAGCAGACCCATGTGCTAGATCTGTACAAATGGTGTACTGTAATTTGAAAACATTCTATTCTGTGAAGTTTGAATACATGCATGTAGTTATATACTAGTTCCACCAAATGTCAGTAGTCAAACAATTGGCACTAACATATCAGGTAATTTTCTGTACTCTTGAGTAAAGAAATTAAATTTTCTCTACAACAGCTCTTGCATTCAATGCTGTGCTCTCGCATTCAAGTGGTGTGCTCTTGCATTCAAGTGCTGTAAGAAGTCCCAATCACAAACATTTGGTGCTTTTACCTGAGTTCTGCACCTAGCAGAAAAATCTGAGCCCACCAAAATAGTAAAAAATTGATATTGCCAGATATAACCCCATTTTCAGCCACCCAATTAATTATGGAGAAGAGAAAAGGGCTTAAGCCTGATTCCAGCTTCAAGCCAGAAGCATTAAAACCTTTTAGCTTTTTCTAAACACCACTGTCTGTTGCCTTATAAAGAGCAGGATACCAAAAGGAGCCAAAATTTCTCAGCCCTTGGTTGGAAAGAGATCCTTCAATTACTGATGACTTGATGTAGAAATTAATGCACTTACATTATAAAACTATTGCCTTGTCAAAGTGTTCCCATGTCCCCTAGTCCAGCTGTTCTAGGGAGCTAAATTAGCAACAGCAAACCCACTTCTCTAATGTCATTTTACAGCATTTGATTCTTCAGAATTGTTAACAGCCTGCAAGAAATCAACTGAGCAAGGCAAAAACTGGAGAGCCTGTTTGCCTTGGAACAGGGAACAGGATCCCCCCACCCCAAACAAGGGACAAGAGCTGCCCTGCAGTTAAAACAACCTGGAACAAATTGTACTTCTCCCTGTAAACCCCTTGGAGTCGCATTGCTGGGCGAGTTTGTGTCCTGCCCCACAACCAGAGCCACATCTGATTTGAATGAAACTTCAGACTTTATGATTTTCATGCCAGCTATTTCAGAAGCAATGTCATTTTCTTCAACACTGTTATTTCACTCGTCATCTCCACAGATTTTGCTCCAGTTCCAGAAGCAAACTTATTTTGAGGATATAGACTGTTTCCAAGTGGTTTTTAGAAGGGCCACACACTTAAAATCCAGGACAGCCTTAAACCACAGACTTCAGCCACCCTCAAGAGAAGGTGTGCATCTCTAGCACCGCCACATTACTTACAAAAGAAAAATGCAAACAAGAGATCAGCACTGAAGATTCCAACGTTTTTCAGAAAACCATCCCTATAGTAATGCTTTCAAACAAATAACGAGCGAAAACCGAAACACAACAGCAATAAAACCAAATCTGATGAGCTCTTCAAAAAGATCTCGAGCGATATCAGCTGGCAGGACTCTGTTGTCTATCCCAGAGCTATGGCAGTTGATCCCAGCCAGGGCTTTGCTGCGAACACACCGAAGGCAGGAGGCTGCAGCCTTTCATATTCCAAAACAAAAGCCAAGTTCTGATCGCTGGGACAAGGAAGAAATTTTTTTGTTGTGGATACATTACTGTTTAATTACTGCAGATTTCATTTAGTTTCTTTTGAATACTGCACCAGATACAAAGGCTGCATAGATGTGGCAGCTTCTTGTGTTTTTATATAATGCTCTAGGTTTACATTTTAACAGTTAGTTCTGCAAAATACCGGGGACGTGTGTGTCTGTTGAAGGAAAAAACATATATTTCCCTGCTGGGAGACAGGGAAGTATAACTGATATTGCCAACCACTGTCAAACTGATAGCAAGGAAAGAGTTTCACATAAAATCAGAAAAAAAAAAAAAAAGAAAAAAAAATAACGTACCCATTTTCTCAATAAAATCAGGGTTAGAAAAATGGGAATAAGATCAGAAATAGGTACAGGACTATCTGTGGGATGAGATGTAAAATTCCATAAAGCACAAATGTTGCTAATATTCAAAAGTTAAAGCTTTCTGTGGGTGTGCTTGCATAGAGATGTCAACACAACTATTTCATGATCACCAAAATTGCTACTAGCCTGCATCCTCTCTGAATGGCTATTTTTAGGACCTGGACTTTCATGTGGTATAATGATGTGGATTTTACAAGAGCATTTATAATGTGTTTCATATGGTGTACAGCCCTGGAGAAATTGCTTTGTATCAGAGAAAGTCAAATAAAAAGGTTTGGATGTTTATTTAATTTCTTTTAAATTTTATTTCTTAGTTTATGTTATTGCTTTTGGTTTCAATTTTAGGTTAATATGCATAATCAATTTATCCATTTATTTAATTTATCTAAGCACTCCAAGGAATATTCAGCACATCAGGACGCAATCTTGCAAAACATCACTTGGATTTCTAAAGCCATGTATTTTTTTGGATGGTGAGATTCCAAATCTGGCAATGCCACAGTCTGTAAGCTATAGCAGGAAGCCAAAATTCAAAGGTCAATTTTTGACTGGGAGTTTGGTGGTGTCAGGGGTTGTGCTGTGTCTCCCACTTAGAATCCAAGACAACAACTCCTCCTGACTACCCCAACTCCCATACCAGTAATTCCAGGGCAGCAGCACGTACTGAGAATCACCTCATCAGCCTCTCCATGCTAAGAACAACAATTCTCATGTGGTAGATCTTACAGTGGTTTATTTCCTAAACATGAAAACAACCTCTGCAGTGCCATATCCTCAGTGTCAGAATAAAAATTCCACATTTTTGATCCTTTCTGAGCATTTTGCTGCAAAGAATCTCTTCCCAGTGACTCAAAAAGAGTCTTTTCCCAAGTGCCTTTATAATCACAGCCCCCTTGCTCCCAGTCAAACACACTTCATGACCTTGGGCTTTCACATTTCACTTTTGTGTGGGTCCCATCAGAGCAGAACCTCAGCTTATGCTCATGTACTCTCAGAGTAAACTTTACTCCTCAGAGCAAACCACAGCAGAAAACAAATTCAGCATAGAGCAGACAAGCTGAATCAGTTAAAAAAAAATTTAGAAAAAAGAAGTCTTTTTTTGGTCAGTCTGTGATTACCATGTACCTCTTCAAGGCAGACGTGTACTTTGTATATTACAGTTCCAGATTTTTCAATGGAACAAAGGAGATACTGTTGAGACATTTTTTTGCCTATCATTTAATCAAATGCAAAGTTGTTATAACCGGAGGGGAAAAGTGCTCTAGATTCTAGTATCCAGTTTTACTTTGGTTTCAAAAACTTACCACAGCATTGTGGAGTTTATTGTTTTCTTTCACAAAATACTAATTTCAGGACCCCATGAAACACAATGAAGCAGATTCTTTTCATGGCGGCTGAGCTGTGTTTAGCACAGAGGTGGGGAATGGGAGAGGAGCAGTGGTTTAAAGCCACTTTGGTAGCCTCATGCCCAGCACTTCCAGCCAGCTGAATGCTCTGGATGGGGACAGTTGATTTTGTCAGGTTTTGCTAACCGTTTTACTGACCAAGTGTCCTACTTTCTCCATGAAGCCACTTCACAGAGGGTTGGTGGTGGAAGAGTCCTTCATTGGGAATAGTCATAAACAGCATGTCCAGAGAAAGGCAATGGAGATGATAAAGGGTCTGGAGCACAAGTCTGATGAGGAGCAGCTGAGGGAGATGGGGGGGCTCAGCCTGGAGAAAAGGATACTCAGGGGGGACCTCGTTGCTGTCTAAAACTACCTGGAAGGAGGGTAGAGCCAGGTGTTGGGGGCTTCAGTCTTTTCTCCCAAGTACAAGGCAACAGGACAAGGCAATGGCCTCAAGTTGCACCAGGGGGACATTGAGATTGGATGGTAGGGAAAGTTTCTTCACTGAAGAAGCTGACAAGCCCTGGCATAGGCTGTTCAGGGAAGTGGTGGAGTCACTGTTCCTGAAGAGATTCAGAAGATGTGTGGATGTGGCACTTGGGGACATGTTTTAGTGGCAGCCTTGTCAGTGCTGGGTTAAAGATAGGACTCAATCTTAGAGGGCTTTTCCAGCATAAATGACTTTATGATCCTAAATTATAAAGACTCAAAGGCAAAAACCAGTGACAAAGCAGTGCTAAGTTGCTCTGTAAGGAGCTGAAGGTAAGAGCTCTTCGTCCAAGATAACTGACTAAGAAAAAGATCCTACTGTAATCAAGCCTCAGAGGCATATGCTGTTTGCAAACCCTTCCTTTATGAAACAAAGTCATTGGGTTTGTGAACCACCACCATGTGCTGAACTGGCAGTCTCATGATGAGAACAAGACCTTGGTTGATGTTCACACAGGGTTTGGTCCAGACTTTGCAGGTTCTTTGGACATTTCCCCCATGAAACACTCGCACTGCCTGGGGCCTGGAGGGAGCTGTGCCCTCTCGGACAGACCACTGGACAAGCCAGGAGAAAGAACAGGCACCTGGTCTTTACGATTCAGCTGTATTGAAACTGGAAACTAGGAAGTGAACAGCTCTGTATCCTGTATCCAACCCTCTGAGTCACCCGTTCGCCTACCAAACCTTTGTTTCATCCTCCAGACACAGAGACTAATGAGCAAGTATCTTGTTAGAGCCTATTTTTTTCAAGAGAGATTCAAAGAACAGCACATGAAAGAGCCTAGAGGGGGGACTCACACGTCCCCACTTGGCACCAGCCTGGGATTTGATCAGGCTGAGAAGCTTTCCCTGCCGCAGTGGCTCTGCAAAGAGTTCAGGAAGCAACTTGTACCTACTCTCCTATTGCTGTGCCCTCCACCCACCCCTGGTAAATAATGAGGTAAGAGCATGTGTACATCAGGCTGGCAGAGATGCTGACATAAGCCATCTCCTGGCACCCCAGGCAGTGAAGTGGAATGGCAAAGGCATGGGAAACCAAGGGCCCTGAGCAACCTGGTCTAGTGGCTGGTATCCCTGCCCATGGCAGGGGATTGGAATGTGATGATCTTTAAGGTGCCTTCCAACTCAAACCATTCTGTGTTTCTATGAAATGAGCAGCAAACAAGAGAGGGAGCTGCAGCAGTCGTGGCCAAAGCCTCGGAGGGGTGAAGAGAAGCTCCCACAGTGGCCATGCCTTCAAGAAGACAGTTCTGGCACCTACCCCCTCTTCAAATTAATGGAACAGACAGGGGAAGATAATCCTTGAGGATTTGTTGGAGAAATTGTGACCCACACATGGTGCAGGAGATTTTAGTAAGTGAAGAGCAGCATGTGCCTGACTATTGTTCACACAAACCCACTCTGCCCAGCACAGCCCTCCCTGTGAGAGTGATAATGTTCACAAGTGCTCGGGTCCTTCCTCACCTTCTCTGAGGTGAATTGGCAAGGAGGCTCAAAGGTGAACCCATAGGAAACAAAGACTAAATTGGATCTTGATGAATCATGGCCAAAAGGCGGATAAAGGACTGCAGATGTGAAATCAATGGCAAGTTGTAAATGCTTCCTCAAAACTGTCGATGTTTCTCAGCACCAGGCTCTACTCTGCCTGTAACCACCATGCCATGTACACACAGACACACACAGTCCACACCAGATTGCCATCTCAGGTGTGCAGCTCACACCAACCCATATCCCAATATCCTGCTTCCCTTGCAGATCACGCTACAGATAGAGAGGGTTCAGCCTGTGATTAGGATCTGGGCCCATGCAGAAGATCTCTGACAGCAGGCAGGAGAGTCATCCCTCGGAGCCAGCAGTGTCTGTTTAGTCACAGAACACACGCGGTGCTACTGGACCGGGGACCTCGGCAGAGCAAATGCCAGCACACCCCACTGCATGGATTAGCCAGGGTTTGCAGCCCAGTGCAGGAATTTAATGGTGCCAACAGAGTCATGGCATGAGAGGAATCACAAGTTGTGAGGCAACACACGAGTGAGCACATTGCAGAGCCCCCCCTGCTCCCCCTTCTCTCAGTTACAGCTTTGGACACCAGACCAGCTCTGCACTTTTCATCTTGGATGTGCCATGTGCCACTCAACCCCAAATCACTTTGTTCTTCACAGTTAAAATTTCAAAACCACTAATCACTAAGATGGATGAGCTTCGGGAACTTGAGTTGATGTTAAGTTTTTGCTTTTCTCTCCAGATTCTCAACTGTTCAAACCCATAAAATTTCACAAACAGCAATGGTTGGAATTGCAGGAACAGTGCCTTTACCATACATATCTCACAGCAACTCCCCACCAACAAAGCATCCCATGTCTGGAAAGCCAGTTCCAGGGCAGCCTGTGAAGGAATCCCAGTGGGAGACCAGATATTGTTGAACTGTCTGAATCACGTGCACACTTATTCACATGCACAGATTTACATAAAACTTGCTTTTGTTTCCTTGTGACATTTTGCCTTCTCTTTTTTCATTCCAAACAATTTTAAAAATAAGGTTATATTAGACCACACACATCCAGTGCTGTATCATGTCACTGCTTCTTAGGCAGAACTCTCTAATTTATTTCAAAGGGAAGTTCTGCTTCAAAATTGAGGGTGTGATATGAACTCAGAAATTAACACAAGAATTTTCCTTGGGGGAACCAAGACTGAATCAGACATGCAATAAATGACCTCGTAAGCCCTGAGCCTTGATACATCCACGTATCCAAAACTGTGCTTTAACATAAAACATTATTTTCACCATTAGCTTATTTCAAGCTAGGTAGAAGAGCTGAAAGAAGTGGATTTGCTTTGGTCAGGAACAAATTACTCATCTGCCTGTCTGCCAGGAGGTCCATCAACAGCCACTGCACTCCTGACGCTTTCTGCCATTGGAAACACAATTCCCAATGTTACATTGGGAATGTAACAATTCACAGGGACGCGGAACCATCACGGCGAGGTCCCGCAGTGCAAGCCCTGCTGCCAGGGAACCTGGCTGGGATGCTGCCCTCCCACAGCAGCAGGCACTGCTGGCAACACACAGAGCTACTGCTGGCTTCCAGCTGCCCTCCTTCCTCCCTCCACACACAACATCTGGAGAGGGATGCAGCAGTCCTCTCACAGCAACAAATCCCCATCACACGGTGACTCCAGGGAGTTTTTCCACTGGTTTCAACAAGATCAGAACTCAACACAGGAAAAAGCAATACTAAACTGACAGTGCAAGTCAGGACAGAAAGGCAGAGAAGCAGCTGAGCTGCAGATTTCCTTCTGCCAGCTGCTGTGGGGGCCACAGTCTCCTCCTGCAGAGGGGATGGAGCAGCCTTGGGAAAGGGGATGCAACAGAAGCAGCCATGTCCTGGGGCTCAGCTGCTGTTGCTTCACCTTCTGTCCAGTGCAGAGCAGCCCTAGACTGCAGTCCCATGCTTTTTGACTCCGTGTTAGACACTTGGCCCCTGTGGCCCCAGGCCAGCAGTAACTGCACTTTCATCTTGCCCAGCCCAAGGGGACATTTCATACCCTCTGAACAAGCTCAAGGAGCCCAGCAGACCACAGGGACCAGGCTCTGAAAAGCAACATTATTGTGAGTCCTGCCATCTTATTTGGGGACTTCAGCTGTGCAGGGCCTAGGGAGGTACACCCACTCTTCTGCTCCCATGTAAGCTCTGGTTTGACAACTTAGTAATTAAGAAAATGAGGTAGTGTCTGTTTTCCAAAGAAAAAGAGGCTCTTGCACTTCTATTTCTCACACAGACAGGAAGTCCAGTGCCTCAGCTTTACATAAAGAACATTTTAATCCTGCCTTTACACTCCTCACACACTCACCAAATACATTTGAAGTGCACAGAAGGTGTGAGGAGCTCCCCTCAGACCTCTCCCATCAATGGCAGCAGGGAGACCTTGTGCCCTATATACAGAGCAGCATGGCTCATTCCTCTATTTTATAAACCTATTTACAAGAAGAACTTAAAGGAACTTATAAGAGCTCCTTTTACCATTTAACTACCACATAGTACAAGATATAACAATGTTCAGAAAACCCCCTCAGGTCTAAACTCAATTATACAACTGTAGCAAGAAAAATATTTTAATCTGATCAAAGTGTTAACATGTTTGACCATGTCTGACCTCTAATGTTTGTAACCACCTAAAAGGCTGCTGTTCTTACTAAGGATGTACCTTAATTTGATTTAAAGTCATTTGTACTATTTAAAAAAGGATATAGTTTTATGATTTTATATTTAATTTAGAAAAACAGTTCCTCAACTTGTTCATATTCTTTGGAAGTTTCTTGCAGATTTTTAACCCGTAAGTCCTATATACTTCACTCTGGAAAAAGCTGGACTTTGCATAAGGTGGGACAAAGTGGAGCCTTAAATGACCACACACACAACACCCGAGAGCCAGGTGAGGGATGGCTCTCCTGGGGCCCTGCAGAGTGTCAGGATTTCAGATGCACACACAGACTACGCCAAGGGGCTCTTAAATACCCTTGACTGAGTGTGCCCTCCCCAGCCTGGCAACTGGTGGGGTTCACATCTCCCAGGACAAAGAACTCAGCCCTCTGCCTTGTCCTCAGCTCCAGAAGCACCTTCACCCTGCCCACGCCCCCAGCTCTCCTGCCAGTCCAGGAAACCTGTGCCTGCCCAAACCAGCAGCACTCCAGCTGAATCATCCCACACTGGCATTTGCCACCTTCAGCCAAGGTGGGCCACCCTGCTGGTGGAGCTCCTGCCACTCCCTCTGCTGCTGGTCCTGCAGGGACCATCAGCCAGGTTTGGCCTGGCTGCTGATGGCAGGTACCCAACCATCTTCAGAGCATCTCTCTGGAGCAGCAGCAGAGCACGTAAATAACACGGCTGGGTGTGTTCTGGTAAAAAGAGGCAATTTTGGCTGGGAGATGTGGGGACCTGAGCAGGATGCTCGGGTGAGCAGCATAACAGTTAGTGGCTACAAACACCTTGAGGGGAAACAAAGCAAAAGTGGTGCTGCTGACAAAATCAGAAAGAAAATAGGAAAGCAGCACCCCAGTACTGGTGGTAGCAACACACCCAAGCAGGCAGGCGCTGGAGCCAGACCAGAGCCACTTGCAGCTCTCTCACAGGGTTCACGGGGAGCCCACCGAAAAAATGTGGTTTCACAGAGCACTGCAGGGCAGGGGCTCAGCCCCAGCCTCACCGCCAGCTGCTCTGTATCTTTCAGGGAGTTATACTCTATTTTCAATCAGGTAAATTACTGTTTTCAATATAACGCCCTGACAGTTTGCCAAAGTACTCCTGGTTTAATTTTTTAATTGATTTTTTTTTTAAGTTTCTAAAATTAATCCTACTTGCAAACAACTGTTTCCAGGAAGCCTCATTAACCAAAATACAATCTCTACTATCAAGCACATGCATGAGTGTGATATGTAATCCTATTCACTCATACAACCCTCCTCCCCGACTCTACTTGTGCTAAAGTGTTAATTAAACACACTTT
This sequence comes from Trochalopteron elliotii, assembly GCA_024734555.1. Taxonomy (NCBI): domain Eukaryota; kingdom Metazoa; phylum Chordata; class Aves; order Passeriformes; family Leiothrichidae; genus Trochalopteron; species Trochalopteron elliotii. The sequence goes on from JANPWX010000391.1 coordinate 2,675,002, forward strand.
TATGGATGGTTAAGTATCTGCAATCTTCAGTCACAGATCTGACCTCCTCAATTATTGGAAGCAGCCACCAGATTATAGCCCACACTTTATATAATGTACACAGCAGCAATAAATCTATATGAGAGCAATCCATAATTCACCGTGATAACCTTTGCACGGTCAATAGAAATAAAAGACAAAATTGCCCAGAATAACACACTGAAATAGTTATTGTAGTAAGTTGAAAAACTGCAAGACCAGCCTTCGTCTGAGGAAGAAATCTTCCCCTGTCTGCTAGGTAACAGATTTTTAACTGAAAACATCAAATCAGCCCTTCATAAACCACAGCAGGATCCAAACAGGCCTAAAGGAAGCTGTCTGAGGCACTGGGTGATTTTGGTGGCTCTCAAGGGGATGGGATCATTTCTTCTCTGCTACTTATGACTTCTCCCCCTCGAGTTCTGCATATTCTATTTGCTCTTGTCTGCTGCTCTAACAGCAACCGCTTGGATTTTATTCTGTTATCAGGGGAAAAGGTGACTCCTAAACCGCAGTCTACTTTATAGCTTAGCTGCTAATAAATAGGCTATTGCACTTTGCTGCCCATCTAGGAAGAGTTTAATCTTAAAAGAAATATTTCACCATAGCAAAAAGATGCTGAACTAACAGAATCCAGGTAAGTCCAGAGCTACATCTCAGGGAGCAAATTAAGCGTGTTTACATAAGACAAATTTAAAAGCATTTTAAGTTTATCAGGAAGAGAACAGCTTAATATTTGGGCAATGAGGGGATACCTAGTACCTGGACAAGGTGGGAAGCACCAGAAGAAATGCTTATTTGGGCTACAACAATGTAAGTTGGGCCTGCCCTACAAACACATCTTTTCTTGCTGTAAACTGAAGGAAGACTTAAAAATGTAGGGATAAATCCCCTATATCTGCAAACTTCAGCAAAGTTCCAGCAGTCTGCAGCAAGGAAAATGGAAACCCCTAGGAAAATCTGTGCGGGGTACAGGCAGGCTCTTGCAGGGACCTATCTCCTGCTACCCAGGCCAGCTGGGTCAGGTGTGAGGGTACGGCATTGATTTCCACCAATAATTTTGAGTTTCATACTCCACAATCCATCACTTTTTTGTAACACCAGTTTTACATCCTGCCGCTCTTGTGAACAAATGACCAGAATTAAACACAGGTTTCTATATTCTTTTAAACTTTATCCCTTTAAAGGTTAAAACCTGAACCTGAAATAAACCAAATTATGTTCTGTCCTCACTTGCTGACAGCCAATGCAGAACAATGTCTGCAACCAAGGCAGCAGTGCTGGCTCCCAGGAGCGACACCAGCATCGACTGTCTGCTGCAATGTCAGGACATTATTTTCTGAAGTTCTGACCTAGATGGTGATGGGAAAAGACATCTTTTGTAAAGAAGACTCTAGTTTAATCATTCAGATAGCAAAATTTAGAAACATGAGAATATACAGAATTACTAAAGCTGCTTTAAACTGAGAGGGAAAAACTTCACAGGAAGAAGACAGGAATAGTACTCCAGCAGCACAGAACCCTTTCCTAAAAACCTCTATTGCCATTTTAGACGCACAAGATCCATTTCCTGTGCCATCATCCACAACAGAGCCCTAACACACAGCACGCCAGCACCTGGCTGTTTTACAGGCAGGTTCAAGCTTGGCTGCGGGACGTGTCCCTGAACACAAACACAAAAACCAGGAGCTGCTCCTTCCAAAGCCCGTGACCCAGAAAAAGGAAGGGACATTCTTCCATGAGATATTAGGATTTGACTGCTGGAAGAGTAAAGCCAAACCTAGAGGATGAGGAGCCTGGAAAAGCAGCTCCCTCCACCAAATTCAGTGCAAAGCAGGCACTTCCTGCTGAGCATCTCTCCCTCTTTCCACTGCTTTTCCTTTCAGCTTGGACAGAACAGCGCCCAGGTATTTCAGAAACTGCATTCCAATTTGTCAGGAAAAAAGTATGTGTAGGTGCCTGCACAATACCTGCAACATACTTCAGTAGTGAGAGAGGCCACAAAACTTCTCCATAAGGAGATGAGAAACTTACCAGAGGTGACATAGATCCATTGGGCAGATACGGATCTGAGAGCATCAGGAAAGGGTAACCAGAATAGGCAGATCCTTTATACATCCCTGAGTCCTGATGTTTCATACCTGCTGAAATCAATGTTCCCTGTCAAAATTTGTCTTATTACACGTGACTCCTCTGCCTGTCCGGGGTCCCCAAAGAGGTTAAAGCATGTTGTGTGAGTCTTTTTGTCCCGTACTCCTCAGAAAAAAATGTTGGGGAGCGCCAGGGTCCCCCACGGGTGCAGACTCCCACAGTGAGGACACTGGGAAAGGTTGGTGCTGTCAGGAGTAACTTTCCCGCTGGGGGCTGTGGTGACCAGGCTGGCATCCCTCACTCCCAGGGGTGTCAGGGTGATGGGCTCGGGAACCGGGGGGTCAGGCACTAGACGGGGCGCACTGGGCAAGACCAGCGGGAACCGGGAATGGGGAGAGGGAGACACACAGAGACACGCGGAGGTTGCTGTGACTAACCATCATCCATGTGGTCCGGGAGCTTCTCCTGGTACACCCTCTGCGGATCCTGCACTCGCCGGAGGGCCTGCACGGGGAGGAGAGAGAGGGGCAGCGCGGGGGCGTGGGGCGGGGGCC
>JANPWX010000391.1:2678064-2701567 GCA_024734555.1 Trochalopteron elliotii
CAGCCAGCCCGACGCCGTTCCCCCGGGTGACCCTTTCCCGGCCCGGCTGCGAGAGTGGGCAGCAGCGGGGGCTTGGTGCAGCCCTCGGTGTGTGTGCACGTCTGTGACACACACGGGTATGCACACGCATCTCTGCTCGCACATCTGCACACACACCTGTGCCTGCCTTTGTGCACGCGTGCCTGCACACAGGGACGTGCCTGCGCACACATCTGAGCACGCATGAACCGTGTACATCTGTGCCCATCCACATTCCTGCACACACTTCTGTGCACACACACCTGCACATGCACCTTGGCACAAGCTCACCTGCGCCCACTTCTGCATGCCCACAGCTGAGCACACACCTGCACATGTCAGTGCTTACTCACACCTGCACAGCTGCACATGCACACTTCACACACATCCACACACACATGTGTGCACACACACCAGCACATGCCAGGGTCTGCATGGCCCCACACACGTCTCTACAGGCATGTCTGTGCACAGCTACACACGCCTGCATACACACACAGCGTGCACATCTGCACATCTGGCACACACGGGCACTCACACAGCAGCACACGGCAGTGGGATGCACACATAGCCCCAGATACATCAGCACAAAAGAACACCTAACTGCACACATCAGCATGCACAGCTGCACATCTGGCACACACACATCTGTACACACACATCTGCACGCTCACATTCACCTATGAATCTACAAACACAGATCAGTAGCACGACTGAACACAGAGGACAGGAGGGCATACATAGGACTGCTGACACACATCAGCACATGTGTGTGCACACAGACATGTCAGCTTATACGGGTGTGCACTCACATGAGAACACATCAACACATGTAGGCACTCGCTGAGACACCAGGACATGTATGGGTACACACAGAGAGAGAGAGAGAGAGACGTGCATGAAGACATAAATGTGTGCACAGTAAGTCATCAGGATGTGTATGTGTGCACAGAGACATGCATGAACACACAAATGTGTTCACAGACATCAGGATGTGTGTGTGTGCACACAGACACACCTCAGCACCTGTGTGCACTGAAACTTGTCATGATGTGTGCACAAACACACACTGCAACATCAAGACACGCATGTGTGCACAGACAGCCGTGAACACACATGCACACACACACACTGAGACATGTCAGGACATATATGTCTGAGCACACACGTGTACTCACACACACACACATGCCCAGGACAGCTGCCCATTCCAGCTGTGGTGCAGACACAGCTGTGTCACACGTGGGTGCCACTGGCCACCCGCCGTGCTCACCCCGGGCACGGGCGACGCTCCCGCCGTCGCACCCTTGGTCAGAGCACAGACAGGACATGGAGCAGCAGAAAATTATTAGTTTTCCTGCCTGCCCCCGAGAGTCAGGAAACAAGAAATTACCATCTTCACAGCCCATTCCGAAGGCACTAGACACTTGTGTGTTGGCGTCGGAGGGTTTTTTAAGCAGTTCCCATGGAAAAGGAAACTCCCCATCTCTTCTGATCACACACGACAGGTCCTGTGCATGTCTCCAGTAACTTAAAACAACACACCGATATTTATTTTCCTTAATTAAGATTGCATAAGATAGCCCTCGGTCCTGGAGACTTTGCTACAGACTGTAATGACGCCATGTAAATTGTTTTTTATGACCCAATATACAACATATTGTCACATTCAGCCCTTGAATAGGAAGCTAAAAATCTTGGTCCCTATTTTTCTTGTTAATTAGGGTATTATTACTAGGGATATAATCTCATTACTTTTTGGGGAGGAGAAGAACTAGTCGGAGCCACTTTGAAAAGTACTTGAATATATTTAAATGGAGCAAAATCTGTCTTTCTGCTAATTGCTGATTTTGCATGACATAGAATTATTGTTCTGATTTTGGGGCACAGTTGATGCCGGGCTGAAGGAGATGGGAGAGGAAAGGACGTTGTTTGCTTTTTTTCCTGCTCAATTTTCTCCTCCAAATGAATGAGCTGCCCCATAGGAAACTCTGTCGGCAAATTTCCATTCTTTTAAACATCCCAAAAATAAAATAAGATGCAGCCACTTTGAGGAATAATCATTTGAATGAAATATTTGCTACTTTAAGATTTTTTTTTCCTTCTTTCAGATGATCCTCTTGTTTTGCATGTGAAAAAAAATCGTCTGAGATTTACAGCCCTCCCAAATGGAGATAAAGCCTTGGCAATGAGTTGGAAACCTGTTGTAATCTGTGATCCAGGAAACAAAGAGCCTCATTAATGCAGAGACTTTGGTGAGCCTTTGATGTTAGCTAGCATAGCATTCACTCTCAGTTCCATTTGCATTTAAACATTCATAAAAACATCATCTCTGCTTCCTTTGCCTTAAGCAATTTAGGAGTAAAGTATAGCTTCTATTTAAAGAAACCCACTGTGGTGAGGCTTAGAATACAAATATCACATAATCTTCAAGCAGAGCAAATATTTTATCCTACATTTCTGGTGGGCACATTTAATAATATTATATGTCAGACCCAAAATAAAACATCCATCTTATTTTCATTAACCTTACACCACATTTTCGAGTCAAAAGAGAAAATGGGCCCTGTTAATTCTAAATATACTACATACCAATTTGTGGAAGGAAGAGAATCCACAGGATTTTACATTATTGACAAGAGCTGAATTTTTGAAAACTGCATGCCTACAGCAAGGTGCCTAAATCTGTATTTAGGCACACAACACTGAAAACTGTGAACAAGGCCAGGTTTATAAATACATATATATATATATATATTTTTTTTTTTTTCTGGACTGAAGAATCTTCTTCTTTGAAAATGGAATAGAACAACACTTTTTAAAAATTTTAATAGAATCAGAGAAGTAAAATGCAAACAACAACAACAACAAAACCCCCAACTACAAAAAAAACCAAAAAAAAACCCAAAAAAAAAAACCCAAAAAGCCACCCCAAAAAACCAAAAACAACAAAACCACCAAAAAAACCCACAAACAACCCCCCCCCAAAAAAACCAAAAAACCCACCCCCCCCACCCCAACAACCCAAAAAAAAAAAACCCTAATATGTGAAGATTTTCTTCCAAGAAAAGGCACTGTTGCTCCCAGATGGCATCCTGAGGGAATGACAGTATGTGGGGAATTTGGGGAATCACTTAGAAAGCAAAGGTCTGTCTCATTATCTTCATAAGTAGTATTCCCCAACACATGTAAGAGAAATGGAACTGTACAAAAAATACTGAAGTTGGCTTGTCCTGATGTTTGGAAATATTCAGCTGGGGTTGTCCATGTGCCCTGCACCCTTAAAAACAACCGAGCAATGGAAATTGATCCTGTGTCACGTTGGGAGTTCCTGATATTCCCCCTCTTATGAGCAAATACAAGGAAATCTTTAGGTTTGGTGCTGTGAGTCAGTGCAGCCTGACTGGCGTTTGAAGCATTATAAGCAAGTTTCCTATATGATGAATATCCAAAATTAAAAACTGAAATGGAAAACACTTAAAACCAACTTTACCTTGGATAAAATATTTCTGGAGCTGGATCAAAGGAAAACAAAAAGCCTGGCTTACTTGTCAGATCATATCTGCACTGAACTTCAAGGTTTGATTTGTATTATTTACATGGAAAAGGTCCCAAGAAACCAATTTGGCACTAAATATCTTCATTACGTTTTTTCACTTGTATGGGTGATTAAATCAATCTAGGGTTCCTGTTTTAATTTTTTTTTGAAAGGTGCAGCCATCTGTGAATTGAGGAACTTTTCTGATGTCATCTTTGTGCTTCAGACATACTTTCCCCCCCCTCCTTTTTAATTTTTTTTTTTAATAAGGAAACTTTTAAAGGAGCACGTTTGCTTTACTATTAGAGTTTCTAGCTGTCCTTCCAGTAACTGTTTAGAATTAAAAGTGTATGGTAACTTTTTAGAACATTTTAACTGTAACACCTGCAGGTAACAGTAAACCAGATTAAAATATAACCAAGTCTGTCTGTTAGTCCGCCTGTTCCTCATCCTGCATTTATCAGCATGTTCCCTGAATGCTGTGTGTGAAACTCAGCACATGCATTTTGTACCATGCTATGCACAGCAGCACTGTGTGGTTTTACATATTAGGATAAGTGAAACCTCTCCTTTAAAGCCAATGTAAATGCTGCCACTGACTTCTCCTAGACTAGGGTTCCACCTTCTGTGCTTTAAAGGGCCTTCCTTGGGTTCATTTAATTTAGGGGATTTTTTTTTTCCCCATTTGAATTGATCAGTTTTGAGTAGCTCCTTTTTTACTGTTTGGACACATTTTGTCCTCACAAATTTAATGTGGGTAAGGGACACATCTACCCCTGGCAGGTTAAACATCCTACATCAGCTTTCCTATTTCATTGTCTTTGCAGCAAACGTGTTGCCTGATATGCATATACAAATCCAAATATGCTTTAATTTAAATTCAGATTTATTTCAGCTTTTTTTTTTCATTTATTTTTTGTAGCATATTAATCAATTCTCCACTAACAGAGAAGAGCTGTTTCTAACTTTAGAAGAGCCCTCTAAACATTTACCATTCTTTTGGAGAAAAACATTTGCACAACTGTCCCATAAGGATGGCTTGATTGATAGATTGGCAGGGCCAACGTTTCAGATGAGACGGATGAAAACTTCTGTGCGGGATTCCAGCTGGGAGCAGGAGATCCTGGAGGACAGGCTGGTACCAGCTGAACTAATCCTGGCAAGTGACCAGCGTAAATCAGGCCACTGAAAGCTCTGTTTTGCCCAGAGGGGTTTACACTGGTGTAATTACCTCAGCAGAGTCATAGCAGGAACATTTCCTTAGTCTAGACAAGCTCTAATACGTAAAATAGATCTATCGTTTGCAACTGAAACATCCCGACCCAGCTGAGGCCAGGGCAAGCCTCTGTTCTCCTTTCCTTCACTGCTGTGAGCCCAGGTATAGCAGAATTTGGGGCTGGGTTGCAGCATCCTCCAGGTTGGTTGGTCTGTGACAGAAAAAAGGGTCGAGCAGTGGCTCAGCCATTTCCTGACTGGATTCACTCTTAATCTTGAGGGATTTTAAGTGTTTGTTTGACTTCATGCATTGATCTAAATGTACTTAAAGGATTCCCTGACAGCTGCCAGAAGTTTACTTTTAAACTACCAACAGAAAATTGACTTTCTGACGCTGCAATATTCAGGTTGCTTTTGAATATCTACATGCTTTTCTGGAAATGCTTCCAGCTGTTAGGACTGAGGACTCCATTTTTCCCCTTTGGGAGTCAAGTAGCAAAGGTAGTGCAGACTGCTGACTGGGGCCAGCATCCTGCTTTCTCCAGGAAAAGAGGATAATCTCTCTCAAAAGACTTCATCGGATGTCAAAAGCCACAGTGTGAAATCCATTTTGGAGCCTGTGATCTTTGGATCACTCCCGGTGTGTATGGCCCCACATGGCACAAGCCATGATCAACTCTCCCAGTTTTTGGTTTTTTACCCTCTGTTCTGATTTTGTCAGGTTGTAAGACCATCTCTTCAGGCGATTTTCCCTTAACAAGTCTTTTCTTTGTTTCTGATACCCATGACAGTTCAGATCATTAAGGGATTTTAAAAATCTAATCTATTTTTCACTCTGTGTGTTTTGTTCACCTCTTGCTGTTGGAACTTAACCAAGCAACTGGCATTGCATTTAATATTGCTTATTACTCTCACTGTCAGGTTCTCAGGCGCTTGCCCAATGCTGAAAGATCTGAGTTTCAAACAGGAAGGAACATGTTTATTTGTTTACAAAAACACTTTTCCAGGGCTGCATCCTGTGGTCACACAATCATCCAAGGAGTCCCTGCTCCGATGACTCATGCCTCTAAATTAAAAGGATCCATGAAGACGGATTTGCAGAATCACACTCATTTCTTCCACAACAATTTTTACGTAAACTATAGGGAAAAGTATGTTGATTTTTGGGTCTATAAAACTTGATTTTTTTACCAAACCAAAGTACAGGGCTCCTTTTTTCTCTTGAAGTGCCCTTTACATTTTAAGCAAATCCTTATAACCCACTGGAAGTACCCTCTTGCTGTGCATTTGCTACAATTCACATCAAGTACACTTTGTCCTGGGATTCCTGTTTGAACATTGGATGGGACAAAGTACAGGAGAAATCCAAATATTGTTGTTTTAGTTCAGGCTCTGCTCAGATATGTTGTCCATGCTGCAACTGAGCCTGGTTAAGTGGTGGTGATCCAGACCCATCTTCCAACTGCCTCTTCCCTTGTATATCTCCCACCAAAGATGTTTCATCAGACAGAGCAGTGCAATTTCCCACATAGGCACTCCCCAGCTTGCTTTTGTCTGAATGAGCTCATTTCTAAAGGACAACTCTGGTGTTATAAGAGTTTGTGGAGGGAAGTGGTGGAGTCACCATTCACCTCCTGTTCAAAAACCAAGCTAATGTCACACTCTGGAATATGATTTAGTGTCCATGGCAGTATTCAGTTGAAAGTTGTTCTTGATGATCTTGGAAGTATTTTCTAACCTTAACAATTCCATGATTCTATGATTCATTTTGGAATTTTAGGAATTATTTGGAAAAGTCTGGGTTAGGCAGTTCAGAATGAGAATCATTGCTGACAGTGGGGCTGGATGGCAGCAATGAACTGCTGAAGTGAGTGGCAAAGAGTGAAACCGGTTTTAGTTGTGGTAACCTGGGACATCTGAATGGAAAACTGCTCTCTCTGAATGCTTGAGAGGGCAGTCAAAAGAACAAAACCCAAACCAGCGGTTGCTTCACCAAGAGGTGCCTGCAGGGACTGGTGCTTTTGAGGGGAAGGGGAAAGGGTTGGCTGCAGCCCTCTGTGATCCCCACATTAGCATATCAAACTTCTGCTGAACAGAGCTGGAGGCTTTGGCTGCTCCTGCCTTACACGAGCACCCATTTGAGTCCCGTGGCAGGAAGCTCTCCCTGAGTCTTTGCAGTCTGACCAAATCCTCCCCAGTGCTGGAGCCATGCAGAAAGAAAGGGAGAAAGAAATGGAAGCAGCTGCTAGGAAGTGAGAATAAAGGGAAATCGTCAGGATAATGGTGGTGAGATAGAGTGACCAGATCAGAAACTAAAGGAAAATTATTCCAATGTCTAAAATCTAAATGTGACATGGGGTGTATTGGCCACTTCTGATACATCCAGCATCACTCCACACCCACATCAAAAGATGAGTTTCTTTTCTGCACAGTTTTTTTTTTAATGATTGATAGTAGTTGTTTGTGACAAAGAATAAAATAATTGAAGAGATGAAGGGGCAAATGAAGCAGGAAAAAGAATATGGGATTAGGGGGATGCTGAATTTATAAATGTTCATACCAAAATGATTGAAAGAAAAAGGAGGAAGGAACTGAACTTATTTTAAAATCTGAAGTCATCGGGGCAGAGTTTTCTGTTAATGAAGGCAGAACACTTCATTTCTGACTTGGAATATATTTTTATTTATTTTGCAGACATTATTTCTTTCAGATCTTTACTGATGACTTTCTCAAGACACACTGACAATGAACCAGGATGAGCTTGTCAGCGTTGTTCTTTTCTGTACTTCAGACTGAAAAATGAAAGGAAAGTGAGGACATGTGAAAGCGGAAGGGAGGATTATGTTCCTGCATCATTTCTGACACCCCCTCTATCCTTGATATTTCCCTCTTGCCAACAGGTTTGTCACTTCCCCCAGCTCAAATGGATGTGGAGGACTTTGAGCGAGGCTCAGCAGGGCTGCTGCTACCGACTTCTCAGCGCTTCCAAAGTGGCTATAAAGAAACCAGATTAAAGCAGCATTAAAAGCTGTGCTACAAATCCTACCATATTAAGCAAGACAATTCTAATAGCTGTTTTGGGCTAACTGAACAGAAGGGGTGCCTTGGAGTTGAACTACATGTTTCAACAGTATGTTGTTCTGAAAAGTGTTGTATATGTGCCGACATCCGCTGCTGGCACGCGTACAGACTGGAGCTTGCCAGCTCCTCCTAATCTGGAAAGAGGAGACATGCAGTGTTAAATACATGTGTCATCACCAGTCATTCCCTCCCTCCCTCCCCCCAAATTTTATCATTTGGTTGTGCAACAGATTTGAACCAAGTCAGCCCATTTAGTTCAGATGAACTTAGGCCAAGTAACTGTACTGGAGCTGACTTCAGAGGCTTGAGAAGAACTGCTGGTGTAGCTCTTCCATAAGTAAATGCAAGCACTGTGTTATGCTCTTTATTCTACTCCTTAGACAAAGGCCTTTTGGTAGGGCTGCTGTTGGAGGGAGGGAAAGCCCCTGAGAAAACAAACAAACTGCAGCTCATTGCATCATATGACTTTTGACTCCCATGGTGTTAAACCATGTAGGCAAAACAGGGTCAGGTCTAAGCAGAGCTTACAAAGGGGACTCCAAGGAAAGCCATGCTGCAAGGGGTGGTTTTGGTGACTCAGTAGGTGACATGGATTCTTCTGAGTCAGGATTGAACCACTGTTCTTGCATGACGTTAGCACACCCGAGCTTGGGATATGTTTTAGACTGACAGCCTACTACTCATGCCAGTAAGGGTCCTGAGAGACTTTTGCTCTCATACAGAGAGTGATTTTAGACTCCTGGTTGAAGTCCAGCTGTATGAATTGTGTTTTTCCCCAGTATCTACTTTGTATGGTGTTAGTCATTGCCCCCTTTAAGGCTGTGACCATGGTCCCTACCACAGCCCTGAAGTACATCTGGAGCTGCATTTTTTACCCATCAGGTGGAAGTGAACACCTGGCACCTACACTGTCAGCTGCACAGTATTTAGGAAGGGGTCTCAGGGCTCCCTCCCTTCCTCTGATGATGGCTATAGCACCAGTGGTGAGTGAGCTCAGTGGTTTAAATAAGACGAGTGTTGTCCCCAGGGGCTGGACACCCTCCCTGGGGCTCTTGGAGTGACTGGAGCTGTCTTGCCTGGCTCTGAACTGCACCACCAGGACTTCACTGACAATGGGGTGTGCTCAGGAGATGCCCACAGTTCTCCTCTGGTTTTTCAAATGGCTTTGGTGTTGCTTAGATTGTCCAATAAGTGGGCTGAAAACAGAAGCCCTGAATACAGTCAGGAATACAGAATGCATCTTCGTGGAGCCTGGTCCAGTCTTCCGCTCTTGAGACCTTCAGTTTTAGACTTATGTGAGTTTATTTCATTTATTCTGTGGTGAATCTGTTCTGATCCAGAATGATGCAGTAGCATCAGAGGGTACATTTCTGAAGGCTATGGAGATGTGGAAGGTGTGCAGTTGCCATAGGCAGTTTGCTAACAAAGAGAAGCTGTGAAAAGTTTGGTGATTAGAGAAGAAAGCACAGAAGCAGAGACTTAAGAAGGATAAGAAGAAAAAGTATGTAAAAATGTGATCCCCCATTTTAATGGCTAAACATGAATTATGTTATGAGATGCTTTCATCTTAGTATAGGTTAGCATTCCCCAGCTTTTTATATTTGTATATAAATATTTTTCTTGAAGTAAAGTCAGCCTAATTGGAAGTAAGAGCCATTCTATGTCGTTTATTTTAATACTCTAATATATTTCCCCCAGTTAATCATTGCTATTTCTAAATATAAATTTCCTTTCCTTTTCTTTCAAGTCATTTAAAATGAAAGGGCCTGCTTTACTCTTTGACCTTCTCTAACAAGCAGACCCTTGAAATGCAGAATTTCCAGAAAGCAAGCTGTAGGAACAACAGATGGATTTAGTAAATTACAGCCTGCAGATGAATTGTATGAGGAGTCAGTTTGGGATGGAGGCTTAAAATACACAGAGATTTTCTGTGCTGTAGCTTGTTTCTTGCTGTCAAACACTGCCTGGTAAATGCGTAACTCGTGTGATGTTGGCTTTCTGCACTGATTGATTTGTAAAAGCTATTCCATCCTAAATTACCAGCTCTTTGGGTCTCAGCCTGCAACCCTACTCAGCCAGGAGACTCTGTCCTCTAGGTACATTTTGGTATTTTGTGTTTCTTTTATTTGCTAAAGCTATTCTGATAGTCTACTTACCCTGATCAGCAGATTCTAAAACCTGTTTGTGGTTTCCCAGGGATTTCACAGACAAATTATTAGTGTATGTGTATTTGCAGGACAGGTGACTCCTAAATGATGAAAACGTAGTTTATAATCAAAGTGCCTAGCTTGTAACAATAATCTTGAGCTAGGCATTTGCTTATCTCCTAATGTGTTAATCCTTTTCAGGATTAACAACTCATTTTTCAAATGCATGGTCTTGGTTCTGCAGACCTTGTTGACATAACTAAATCTTTGTGAGTTCATGAGATGTAATTGTGTGCAAGGACTGCAGGAATGGACAGTCACCTCAATAGGTTTCCTCAGTGTGATTTAGCTCTTGCTCTGGGGTGTGAAGCTCCATAATGTATGTGATGCATAGCAGAAGCAGTAAGTTGTCATTGTGATCAAACACAAAGCTTCTGTGGGGAAGAATAAATTATTTGCATGGGTGTGATGAATGCTTGAAGGGAATTTGATAAGTGGCATGTTGATCACTGGGAAAATTTCTGAATGTGTTCCACGTTGTTCTTTGCAGTGTCAGAAACTTAATGTAGGCTATCATCCCTAGCTCTGGTTATTGCACAGTTTTATTAAAGGTCTTACAAAACGAATCTAAGACAGAATGGCCATCAATATGAGATCAGATAGGCTTAGGGGCTTTTGCATAAATAAGGATTTATTTCTATCTACTTCTGTATTCATAGGATGGTCAATAATTTTCCTTTTACAACAATTTCCTGTGATACCTTTGAGAGTGCAGTCCTTGAAGTCACTTGCATTTTAATCAGTGTGTGACAGACTTCAGTGAGTCTCTGCATTGGAGTTTTTGCATGTAGCCTATATTTTTCAGTATGGGACTCTCAGAAATCCTGTCTGCTTGAGCTAAAATATGATTCCCTTTTGTAAGGACAAGATGCATATGGTAATGACAATCTCATCAACACTTGGGAAGCTCATGCAAAATACCCTCAGTGCTGCTTTCTGCTTGCCCTCTGAAAGCAGATAATGGTATCAGCGCCTGCAGTTCAGTACTGCCCTGGTTCCACAACAAATCTCCTGGGACCTTCTCGAGGTGCAGCCCAGCTGCCATCCCCAGGCATGCCCTGACACCCCTGCAAAGAAAATTAATGTGTGTGGGGGGCAGCTGTCCATGCACAGCCCTGCTGGAGCAGAGACAGTGTGGGGCCAGGGCGTGTGCCCAGGGACACGGGTGCAAGGGTGCATCTGCCCAGCCTGGTAGGTCTGCCCCTAGGGAATCCTCCCATGTGAGTGTGTCTGGAATTGTAAATGCTCTGCTTGCAGAGCAGGTCTTGGTGCAGCAGCACTCACTGTGCTGGTAGAATCCAGCAGCCAGGCAGCAAATGCTGTGTTCACTCTTGGTAGTGGTGTTACGAGACTGCAAAATTTTCCCACAGCTCACAGATCCAAGCAGGACTGCTTCCATGAGAAAGGGTGACACAATGCAAACCTGAACAATTCCAGTAGAACAGCAGCCCTCTCCTGTCTCTATGAGCTTCTTCCAAAGCAAGACACTGTGAGTGAAAGTACAATATTTTTTCTTTTCAGAAGGTCCGTCCCACAAAATTTGTGTGCACTGTAGGTTTCATGGCACTCCCAGGGCTGCTTGGGTGTAAAAGGGCTGCACAGTAACCCAAAAGGATGCACAGTAACCCAAATAACTTTTCTATGGCATGATTTGCTACCACTCTAAGGTTTGCATCTCCACAATACAAGTGGTTGACACAGAATATTGTTGAGTTGCACAGTGCTGTTCTTGAGCCACTCACAGCAAGGTGACCTAACGGTTCAAGGGCTGAAGTGTCCAGCTGGAACTCTACAGACAACTGCTCAGGGAGGCAGAATGTAATTATCTATGTTGGAGTCTGGCCAGGTTTCCAAGGTTAACACCTTTCATCTTGACATCAAATCTTTAATGACCACATGTGGTAAAGACATTTGTTCAACGTCTCATTTGGGAATGTGGCATTGTCACTGTGCCTCTGTTGTCTTGTATTGGTTCAGTATTGGTTTAAAGGAAAATTGCTCTCAAAGTCCTTCATGAACAACCACACATTTCCTCTGGAAATTCCTGTTTGAGTATAACCAGAACCTACTGGTCTGATTTTTCCTTACTCTAAACCATCTAGTTCTCTGTCCTTCTTACAAGCTAATAGAGAACAGTGTAATTACCCTTATTTTCAGGCTGCCAAGCAAAGTAATTAGAGAAATAGGCATTCTGATTTTGGAAAGATACATTAGAGAATGAAGCGGAGTGATGAGAGCATGTTCTCACAGAGCCAATTAAAACAGTGCTGAGGAGATTCAATGCTTCTTCCTGGCAATCCAAGCAGACAAAAGAGATTCACAGGGATTTACTTAAACAGAAGGATGGCAGAAATGCTCCTTTCTGTTTCTAAGCATATGACATATGGAAATCCAGCCAGGGAAATAACTCACAGAGTGACTTTGTTGAGCAGAACCCACCATTTAGAAATGGTGGAACAATATGAAGCATCTTTCTTAAAGGTATTTGTTGTGATATCTGAGATGGCCTAGCTGAAGCAAAGAATCTTGAGTAGCATTTACTCATTAATTTAAACTGTTTAGACTCTGTAAGAGACTTCTCTTTATGATCATTAAACACATTAAATGTTTCATGCTATTAATCTCTGTTTTACTGTAACTTTTGCTTGGAAATAATCAAAAATATCTAGGTTATGAGGGTTTGAGGTGCATTGAACAGAAGCACAAATAGAAGGTGTGCATGGGAATCAAGGAGATCTGGAACACCTCATGCTGAATGCAAACTCTATGCATGTTGTAATTTTTAATGGCTTTGGAGGAATTTCTCTTCCTCAGCAGCAATTTTAATTGCTGAATGAACAACTCAATCCCAGTTTTTGCCCCTCTTTTAAATGAACTACACAATCTTCTTCACGTGCCAAGGTGGTGAATAAGGCTTCAGTCTAAGTTTTGGGTTTTTTCCCTTGGTTGCACATCCATGAAGCTCTTCATACCCACTGCTCTTTAGGTACTTCGCAGTGAAGTAAGTGTTGTCATTTCACATATTAGAAAAATGAAGCTTAGGTGCTGCTTGTACAAATTTAGAGAGAAATGAAAAGTTTCTTGGCCTCTCTTTCAATGCTGATATTGGATCACACCACTGTAAAGCAAGGGAAAGTTGAGTTTATCCATTTCTAATGCCACAGGATTTCCTGAGCTCAGTGTGAACCTTCCTGGGTTCTGTATAAAGTATTTTTGTTCATATGAAGTAGTATTTGAAGTACAATAAAATTCTAACCTGTGAACTGAAGCAAGAATTTAACTTGAGCTAAATTCTCCCTTTACAAAGGCCATTTTTTCCCCAGATTATTGACATGTATATTTTTATCAGTAAACCCTAATTGTTCCTCTGGACTCAGTCTGGGGTGGTGACTCTCCTTAGGGGCTGTAAACCAGCAGGAGTTTGGTGCTTTCTTGTCTAGAGTGTGACTGTACACTGTGGCAGTTTTCATAGAAAGAAGTGTTGTAAGCCAAGACAAAGAGGTTTGTAAAAGCTTTGGCTGTTTTCCCTTGAGGCATATACATCCCAGTTAGCCAAAAAGAAGCTCCAGCAGCAGCTGTGAGCACTGTGTGCCTCACCTCTTGGTGTGCTGCACTCCTTTTAAAAAGGAGCAAAAAGATCTCTCTAGTCAATGAAGGTCTTGCTGTGGATGTCAGTACTGTTCTGTCTTGTGCATTTTGTAGCATTATAACATATTCTTTAAGAAAATATGAGCATGATGACTTTCAGTTATTAAATATAGAGGTGAAAAGAACAGACTGTAGCATCCAGACAATATTGATGTTAGGTCACATACAGAGACTACCTGGACCCTCTAGAAACTACATCAAGATCAACTTGTTTATTACAATAGAAATATGTGCTATAAAAGTTGTTTTTTTTTTCTTGTGGTTGAACAATGCGTATCTGAATCCAGAAAAGGTTTGAGATGGGGCCCCTTCCAGCTTCCACCAGAACCTGGTTATGTGCTTTGTTTCTCATCTTTCCATCAGTGGCATTTCAGCATTCCAAAATATTAGTACATTTATGGCTTTCTCTAGAAGTAATAGTAAGAGGCATGTGCTCTTCTTCAGCTGCTGTTCCTGCTGTAGCACTGTCTGATCTCTTGAATATGCTTTTGATGCCACGAGTAGTTGTGAGGCAACCCTGGGACCACTCCTCGTGGGTCCCCAGGAAAGGGGAGAAGTCTTACAAATCCTTTTTGGTTTCAGGTGTTGGAAAGCTCAGAGTTTGCAGCCAGTTGTCACTCCTGAGGCCAAAAGCCTCTCAGTGGGGAGGCAGTGGGAATGCCAAGTCCTATCCCATTCCCCTGCTGAGCCACTCTTGCCCCTCTTCCCCTCAGGCACTGTGTTTGGGGCATAAAATATCTGTTTGCTCTTCACAGGCAACCTTTCTCTTAGTGGCTGAGGAGATTCCTGCCAGGGCCTGAGAAGGTTAAATGCACAGAATCAAAAAGTGTTTCTCACTGGGTTCTCACAGTGGGGTTGGCAGGACTGTGGGCCCTCACCGAGCACCTGGCCCTGGCCAAGGAGCCACCTGTCCCTGCAGTTTTGGCAGAGGAGGAGGCTCAGGGGCAGCCTGAGCCTCCACCCTGCTGCAGAATGAGCTGAGTTAGCCTTTCCCCCTCCTCCTGCTCCTGCTGTGCTCAAGTTGGCCTCCTTCTACAGCCAGCCCTTGGATCTCTGTGTAGCCATGCCCCAGCAGGTGCTGAGCCTTGCTCCCAGCAGCCTCTGTCCAGGCCTGCACTGCTCCAGCATCCTAAATTTTATCCCCATCCATGTGAGAAGCTTTAAGATCCTTGCTCCCGCAGTCCCAAGACTTGGCTCGCTCTCTATCTTGTTAAAAAATCATAGTAAAAATTCTGGTTTTCATTACTCCATAGAAAAGCTTGGCAAAAAGGTCTCTGCTGTCTGAACCAGATAGGAAGAGAATGCCTGACCATCTTTATCCATTTTGATAATCTATCTTTTATAATCTCATGATTTTCTTAAAATCAAACCTCTCTATTATTTCATTTTATGAGCAGTCTGACTAATGACTTTCGTAAACTTGTGTTGGCAGAACTAACAGCTGCTTAAATAAAATGAGTAATTGTTTTCATTCATCAGTTGCAAGAGCAATTATAGTTTCAGTGTTCTGCCCCCAAATGGGGGCTGAATCCTCCAGTCATGGATTATTTATATTACCTGTCTCCCTGTTTACATTCTCCAGCACACTGATGGCTCTATTCAGCATCCAGTCCCTTTCTTGTAAAAACTGGTTGCTTCAGATTTGGGTAATCCAGATAACTGCTTCTCTTTTTGATTTCAAGCATGAAATAAGTTATAATGAATTCTTGTAGCTTGATTTGTTCATTTGGTGGTAGGTGGCTACTAAAATGTTAAGATGTTAAATGTTAAAAGGCCTTCACATAATTTCAGACATATAAGGTTCAAGGGAAAAACCCCCATTGAATCAAAGAATGCTTTGGGTGGGAAGAGACCATTAAAGATCATTTTGTTCCAACCCCCAGCTATGGGCAGGGACACCACAGCAAACCTCAGGTTTCTCTGATCAAGCACACCCAGTGAAAGAACCAGAAATAGTTCAGTTTGAAAGGGTTAAAGGAAAGACTAATCTGTCACATGCCTGTTGGACATGAGCTGTGAGACAGAGTGAATAAGCTGCTCTGGGAATGGAGCTGGTGATCCCTGGTACCCCAGGAAGGGCTGAAGGACGAGTCTCACTGTCTGGGATTTTGTCGTAGCTGTGTGGTTGGAAATCATTCCAGGATGGAACAGCTCAGCAGGGATTCAAGTCCTCTCTCCTCCAAAGGTCCACTTGTGGTCATGTACATGGCCTGGAGCACAGGGAGTGTTCAACCCACAGGAGCAGTGGGAGAGATGTGTAGGAATGGAGTCATACTGCTGGAGGCACCTCCATCCCTGAATCTTTATTGCTTTTTGTGCCACTTCACTGCAACATGGAAAAGGCACAGAAGTTGTCTACTTTGGCTCCATCTTAGAGCTGAAATTGAGCCAAAAGCCCAAGAAAAGACAGCTTTACTGGATTCTGCAGTATTCTGGGCATGGATTGAAAGTTTGTAATGTTCCCTTGTCTTTCTAGTGAGAAGAAGTAAAACTGATGTCTTGAAAACCATTGAAATCTAAATAACGACTTTCCCATCTAATCCAAATTTCATGGCTTTGTTCTGTTTCTGCTACTGCAAACTCCATTTCTGTGGATGTCACCCTGAAAGGTGCAGTGCTCATTCCTAGCCCCCTGATCTGCTTCTTCTCCACAAAACAGCTGGAGTTGATAGCAAGTAATTCATGGAGAGGGGGGAGAAAGAAATCAAAGTGAAAGTGATAATCTTGACAGTCTACTTTGTACTTGGCAGATCTCAAAACATTTCCCAAAGTGAAGGTGCCTAATTTTAAATCCTTCAGCCACCCAATGTGCTTGTTAAAAGGAGGGAGGGGAAGCATTTGTTTGTGACAGATCTATTAAATGTAGGATTTCTGTCTTATAAAGTGGCAATGTTGGTTTTGCAGGCTGATTAGAAATGGTGAATAGAGTTGGGTCCCATGGCCTTCGAAATGAATGCAAAACTCACTCCACTCCAATAGGAGATGGATAGGGAAAATTGTTCCTATTCCAGTGTCTTCCCCTGTGAGTGTCATAGTAACGTTGTCTTGAATTGCACAAACATTGTAGGCAGGTTTTGAAGGTTCTGGAAGCAATCTTTAATGCTAATGGGTAGTAAAGTGATACCAGAGGTATGAATCTCCAGGAATTTAATTTTAAACAGTGTATCTGAACGCAATGCAATTCTATTACATCGCACCTGCTTTGCATATATATATATTTCTCATTTTCAAGGCTCTCAATATGATTTATGAGCAGCAATTAACTCAACCTTTTAACAGCATGTGACAGGTGTTGCTGGGCCCATTTATGAACTAGGCAAGCTGAGGCACAGAGGTGTCAAGCATAGTTTGGCAGCCACAGTATTGCAAAATGAAGACCAGAACCCAAGAATCCTGAATCACAGCCCCTATTCTATGAGCTCTCAATTTATTGCTAGGAGAGAAGATCATTAAAATCCACTGGGTTTGCCTGGCAGACTTTATAAACTTATGCATGCTTTTAAATGCAGTGGGGGTTATCGTTATTAAATGATGAATGTAGGAGGATTTTTACATAATGCTGAAGAAACACATTGAACCATGATGGAATGAGAATCAATATAGGTCATTAAAAATAAGTATTCTGCTGAAACAGATTTTGGCTGTCATTCAGCAATGTTTATATACTGTGCTTGCTTTATGCTGCTCTACCTATGTAACAGAAAATATTTTTTTCAAAGGTAAATGACAGGTGGCTTTTAGAATGTTGTACTTTAGTGCTCACAGGCCTTAGGCTTTCTTCCCCTGCTTAGCAGGACTGAGACTCTGTATCACAGCCTGTAGCATAGGGGGAGGTGTGGGCTCTGGGTATTTTATGCTTACAAGACAGTCTGGGGTTTCAAACCCCTCTTGGAATAGTGACCTTGGTGCTCTCACTGGCAATCTCATAGGATGGTGTAATGCTCCTGACTAGGGAAAGGTGCTGGGAAAAAGGTGCTCCAGTCAAGATAAAATTTGCCCCTCCTTAGCTAAGGTCACAGCAGTGCACAAATTTTGCAGCATCCCTTGGGGACAATGTTCATCCTCAAATGCATCACCACTGCAGCAGAGCTGAAATTAGAGGTGAATATCTGCTTCCAGTCGTGGTCCTCAAAGGGTCCACAAAGTTCTAGATCAATAGAGGAGGGGCACTTCAGCTGAAACCTGGTTATAGCACATGTTTTGGAATAAGAAAAGAGGGTCTGAGCCTCTGTTTTTCAGCTCTGTGTGCAAAAGAAGAAGAAATGTATAACGTATTTTGTAGTTCCTATGTGCAAGTACCTTCATATTAGTAATACACTAAGAATTCCAGAAGTTCTGCCTTGCTAACTGGCGAGGGATAGAAGCATGTGAAAACTTGATAAATGCAGCATGCGAATTTGCCATGTGTTTAACTCTTGGAAAGGGAAATATCTGAAACTAAGCTAAGTACTAGTGGAAATAGGATCTTTTTGTGTGTTGTATGGAGTTTTCTGTAGTATGGTAGATGATTTGATCAGGGGAATTTTTTTTAATGAAAAAGAAAAGTAGAATACAGATGTGGGTAATTGAATATAGAAGATGCTGTTTCTGGTTTTAGTGTAAATGCATTTATTATTTGTAAACCTGACTCATTTGTAAAGTCACACACCAAAAAATGGACACATTCAGAATTATCCAAGCCCTTTATGACTGTGAGCAGTACTTCATAAGCTGGTGTTAAAATGTTCCCCAGTAATGGTCTGGGCTATCAGTATGTTTATTGCTGTCACTGAATAAATCTTCTATGTGTTTATTTTCACATGCAACTCTATTAAACTCAGGGCAGTATTTCACCCTTTGCAGATAAGCACCAACAGAGAATCAGGTAAGCAATCAATATTGCTGAAAAACTCAAAAATATAAAACCCAAAACCTAAGCCAAAGGCAAAACAAGTGGCCTTTTAAGACCCTGTAACCCAACACAGACTTCTCAGCCCATGAGACTGGATGGTCTGATGATCCTCACATTGCTCTGGACACTTGATTCAACTCCAAACCCTGTGAAATGGTAAGGCAATCCCTGCCTATTGTTTGTTTGGTGTGTTGGTTGTTTTTTTTTTCCACTAGTTGAAGGTGCAAAGCAAAATAGGTCTGTGGTCCCGCTCCCATTACAGACTGTGAGAGTTTGCTTACACTGAAGTCACTGACAAAACCCTCAATAGCTTTAATGGGGGCAAGAACAGGCTCACCATGATTTAATCTAAAGTGTTCAGCTCAAGGCAGAAAGACAGGGGCTCTTTGAAAATGACAACCTGTGGGTTTTGGAGAGGTCATTAACATATTTGTCATGGGGGAAAGAGGGTAAATAAGGAACTTGAAAAGAAAGACAGATATTAATTACGCTTCAGACAACATTGTTGTGTGCTGATGACACGCTGCAGCTCTCCAGACAACTATAATTTGCAAGGGAACCCAACGAGTAGGAGACTTTACAACAAGCCGAGCAATTAGTTCTTCCTGAGTTGCAAGAGTGACATCATGTGTGCAAAACATGCCTTCGCCTTCAGCTAACAACACATACTCATTTATTCTTCCTGCAGGGTCACTGTTGGCTGTGAAGGCCACTAAATCATTCCTCTGATGGATGTGTTAACTTTCAGAGTGGAGTGAATAAGGGTCCCTGAAGTGCAGATAAAGGAACACGTGTCCAAAGCACCAACTATCAACAAAAGCAACCCCAATATCTAATTTTATGTGCTATAGCTGGCTTACAAAATTCTTGTATTCTTTTAAATACCTTAACTTATTCACCACGGTCTTGAGAATTTGTCCCTGTTGTAGGGTCCGACCTGATAAGTGAGTGGGTTTCCTTTAGTTGGTTTTGTTTGTTTGTTTGTTTTGTTGGGGGGTTTTTTTGTGTGTGTCTGAAATTTGTCAAGACATTGTTGGACAAGCTGAGGCTTGCTTTAATGATCTCTTTATACAGAGCTCTGGGAAAAAAAGCAAGGACTTTTTTTTTACTAGAAAATTTAATAGAAATTAAATACTTAAACAGTAATGTTACTATATATCCAGGTATAGATTTCCAGTAGTGCTCTCTTGGTTTTGTAACTTGGATCACTTAGTGTTATGCACTGCCTGAGTTTATTGAAGAGACTACAAAGATCTATAAATACTGATACTAAATGAGGAATAAATTATGGCATTGATCTAGAGAGACAATTACATTTATTGTTTAATCAGATACATAGTCCCACTGGAGCCACACACTGCTTACCCGCAGTAAATTAAGCTCCTGCTTAAGTGCTTAGTAGAATCAAAATCAAAAAAACCCTAACTCGTGAAGATATTTCAGATCTTCTGTCTGTTAGAAGTGTGATGCAAATTGTCATGTAGGTTTTTTTCCTCTGGATTAATGAAAAAGAAGAATGTGATGTGAACAAGCTTGACTTTAGAGATCCACTTTGGTGTGTGAAAAGCTGTTTTATCTTTTGAAGAAAGCTGTTACTACAAATGCAAAATGAACACTTTACGACTACATTTTTTTCTAAACATAGCAGTGGGCACAAAGATTTGGCAGAGCAGATGCAGAATGGGGCCACAACCAGCTTGGCACAGAGAGCTGAGGAGCTTTGCATCAAATGAGAGCAGGCTTTTCTTACTGTGATGAGGTTCTAGACAGGGCTGTGCACATCCTCATTGCCTTTCCCCAGTCTGATGGCATTTGCCCAGTGTTGCTGGCTTTCAGTACATCTTTATCTGTCCTAGATTTGCCTTTTCCCAATGAAGAAGAAGGGAAAGCTCCTCTTTTCAGCAGTAGCCCAGCCAGACCCACGATACCCCTGTGCTGCACTCTTCTGTGGAAACCCAGGGCACGGATTTCAGTACAGCAGGATATCTGGATCTGCAGGATCTGACCACCCACCCCAAGCTTTCAGCAGATAATCTATATGGTTCTTTTGTTTGTTTCCAGCTCACATGTTTACACAGTCCCCAGAAGTTTCTAAAATTAGAACCCGAGGAAAACAGAAACCTGTTCTCCAAAGCCAGTAGGATGTTTTAATAGGAACTGTTATTGCTACTATTAATAATAGGAATAATCTTATGTTAACCAAAGGCAGGGATGAATCTTGCTGGACTGTGCCTGGATGTGTGCCATGTCTTTATATCCTTGCAAAGCTATGGCAAAAAAGTATCCCAGAAAAATGGTAAAGCTGATGATGGCTATTCTGTAACAAGTAATACAAAAGGGAACTGTGCAGCCTTTTAGTGCCTGAGACTCCGAAGTTACCTGGTATTTCTTCTATTTGAGACAGTTCATCCAAGCAGAGAGAGCAGATTGTGTACAGCACTCAGTTTTCTGCACTAAAGTTCCTGTTTTGGCCACAGCACTGTAGGCAGGCAGACATCTGAGAAGGTGACAGTAAAAGTGTCAAGCAGAGCCAAAAGGGAGGAAGAGAATTCTGACTTCTGTGAAAAAAGTCTGAACCCTGCTCCTCAGCTACAACTGCTGGGACTTTCCTCCTAACTGAACCCTGAGGATCCCTTCATTTGAGGCTGTTCAGTTAACTCCTTTATCTGTAGCTGCCAGCATGGCCACAGATGTGATAGGGGAAGCCACTGTTTTTGGTGGCTTTGGTGGCTTTGGTCAAAAGAAGAGTGAGGCCTGTGTGCATGAACTTTTTTGGCTACAAGCTCTGCACAGCCTGAAGAATCGAACCTCCCACAGCGCCAGAGCCTGCCTGCTGCATGGGCCATTCTGATTGAATTATTCCTCTGGCAATGCACCCCCTGAGATAAACTTAAATAATATGAAGCTGGTGACGGGCTGGTTTAGGTTTTAAGTGCATGTTTTTGATTAATTTGTTGTATTTCAAGAAAAAAAAAGTGTAAACTTGCTCTTTATTGTATACTACACTGCTTTTCATGTGTTGTGGGTCTACAAAAATTGTATGCCTTTTTTGCCTACCTAATGTACTTTTTCACATATGGGAGAGGCAGAGTTGGGACACTCCACATTTAATAAATACCTAGCAAAAAGGTGTAGGGGAAACTGAGGTTCTGTAAGGATTAGGGTGAAGGTTTCAATGTAAAAAGAAGCACAAAATGCACCTATTTAAACCCGTACATTCTTGTGCTCTGCTCACTTGGCCATACTGGCACATGGAGTATAGAAGAGGTGAAATTCTCTCTTCAATATTCACACATTCATATGTGCCTGTGTGCCCATGTTCTTACCCACCAAGCTCCCACATAGCACGTAAGAGAGAACCTATTTAGTGGTTTTAATAAAACTACAGTTTCATACCTCTAATAATCCACAGCTGGGAAAATACATGCTTTCTTCCTTCATCTTTAGACTTATTTGAGAAATTTTTGTTTTGTGGTTTTACTGGGTGAGTTTTCCAATGAACTGATTTAAAATCATTTAATTTCTTCGAAGTCCATAGTGGTTGCCATAGAAATATGTTAGTTGCAAAACAAGGAATAATTAGTTTATGTGTTCCTTTGTGTCCCTTAATTTCTTCCATTCAGGATTTTTAAGCATATAATTATGGGATTATTCAGCTTTGTGATTTTTTTCCCCCTCTATAAATTCATTTAAAGACAAAACTCTGATGTCTGTAGAGCATAAATAATAATGATTGTATGTGGTAATTAGTCCAACCCGTTTGTCCACATAGCAGAAACAATGTGTTTTCTGTCTGAGGCTGCAATGCTGACTAGTGGCCACTGAGCTTCCAGCCTGGCATCTCCAGTTATCTGCCTCATCTCTTCTGGCTATTCAACCAGTGACCCTTGAAAGTGAGAAATGGGACTCTTGAGAGCCCTGCAGGACAGTTCCTTGCGCTGCCCACGTTCTGGGACAGGCTAAATTTGACAAGAAAGGCATCAGCAGGCTCCAGAAGTCTCTAAGGTTGGGTGACAATTGAGCAAGGACAGGAGTATTGCGACACTGGGGTTGTTATTTAACACCTCTGCCCTGGCTGGATTTGCCGAGTAGGCAAAGCTCTGCTTCTGTGGAAAGGCTGAAACTTGTAGGACTTCTCCAACAGCACTTGTGACAGGTCAGGCTTTTTGCAAAATGGCAGTTTTCCCTGAACACAGGGAAGGGTGCTGGAGCCCTTCAGAATAGGTCAGAGGTTAAATCACTTCTCAACTATTGTCCCCTGGGAGAGATGTTCTTTCTCCAAGGTAAATAAACAGAGTAAGAAAAAGTCTAATCCTACACTTGTTCCCTTTCTCCAGTCCAATCTGTCTGGAGACGTTCCATACAAGGAAAAGGAATCAGGAGCAGGATTTATGCCTTTTGGTGCCCCTGGCCTGCTGCTTGGGAGCCAGGATGCTGCTTATGGAGGGGGTAGCTGTGGCACTGTGCTCCCAGTTAGGGTAAGAGAAGTAAGGCCCTATGCTCCCAGAATTCTGAGCCAGGGGAGATAGGTATGGCCCTATGCTCCTGGAATCCCAAACAATATCCTAACTCCGAATTCTTCTTTGGAGAAGACAGGAATACTGCCGCTACCTGCTCTGCAAAGTATATTCCAGTGATTCTTCTGGATCATGCCTTTAAGGAAAAATAATAATCAGTGTCATATGGCTTTAAAGGGCTCTGGTTCGAGCTAAGTTAAAATTGTGGAATGATTTGTATTGGATGGCACCTTAAAGCCCATCTCATCCCAGCCCCCCGCAATGGGCCGGGACACCTTCCACTAGACCAGGCTGGTCTAAGCCCCGTCCAGCCTGTGCTTGAGCACCTCCAGGGATGGGGGAGCTGCAGTTTATCAGGACAAGGTGGTGATCCCAGACATTCTCTCAC
>JANPWX010000391.1:2701953-2745496 GCA_024734555.1 Trochalopteron elliotii
CCCCTGGCGGCCGCGGGCGGGCGCTGCCGCAGCCGCTCCCCGGTCCCGCTGCGGGGCCGCGCCGCCGTTCCCTCCGTTCCCTCCGTTCCCTCCGTTCCCTCCGATCCCTCCGTTCCCTCCGTTCCCTCCGTTCCCTTCGTTCCCTCCGATCCCTCCGTTCCCTCCGATCCCTCCGTTCCCTCCGATCCTCACGGCCTGGACCCCTCTGATCGTACTTAAAACACGAGTGTCGGCTTGCTGGGGAGGGCTCAGAGTGACCACTAGTCTAGGATAAGACTCTTAGTCCTGTTGATTCATCTTGGACCTTTAAAGAAAGCAATTCTCCCATGAGACGAATAGTTGCAAAGTGATTTAACCTCTGAATTAGGGACAGATCCCTGCTCAAGATCCCTGGTTCTCATGCTGCTTCCAACGATTTCTGATCTTGTACAAACCTAATTTACTCTTCAACATAATCTCTGATATTCAGAACATAATTCTCCAGGGTTTTTTTGTTTGTTTGTTTTTGGGGTTTTTTAAAATGTTTTTCATAGATGAACCTTCAGCTTTAGTTTATTGAAATATAAAATAAATTTCCTAATGCAAGGATAACTTTTGGTAATAGAACATAATATCCAGGAATGGACACTCAGGGTAGAGCATTCCACTTAACACAATTCTTACACAATTAGGAGTTGCTTACCTTAAGAATTATTCTGAGGAGTAATAAAAAAAAAATTCTAGTTAATAACCTGGGCAAAACAATTATCCTTCTAAGAGTCTTTATTGAATCATGTATGCAAAGCAGAGGAGTTTTTCATAACAGATGTATTTAATCTTGATGCAATAATGGTTTTAACCCCACATTGTCTCACAATTCAGTCAGAACTCAGACTAGTTCTGATGTGCTTGAATAGAGCCTCTGGGATCACAAACAAGACTCTGCTATTGTGGAAGCCCCTCAAAGTCTTGTTATTTTCCAGCACTAACCATAATAATGAATGCCTGGAAGATCATTTATATAATGGCCCAATGGTTAGTTTTCATAACTGCCTACAACAGGCTTCTGGAAGCTCTCCCAGTGTTTATTGAAATAAATGCTGGGGTGAGACCATGGTGTTTGTGTCGTAAACTCTGGAACAACCAAGGAGAACAACCTCATGGCATGCCCTGCTCTGGAGTTTCGCCCTTCCAGGGTGAGGGCAGCACCTGGCAGCTCTCCCCACCCTCTGCCATCCAGGCTGACACCGTTTGTCCTTGGCTCCTGCTGGCCCTGGTGGTCGTGTTGTGGAGCACAACAAAAGCTCAGGTCTGTGGAGCTGCATCAAGCACAGCCCACGTGGAAACAGAGATATCAAGAAAAGACTCTCCTAAAAGGGAGGATGTTGCACTTTACTTCATTGCATCCCATGATGTGGTCAGGTATAGATAGAGCCCTGGATCTTACAGCTGGCAAAGCATTAGTGGGTCACCAAGACAATTTCCCTCCTTCACAAAGGAGGGTTCTTCTTGCTGAATATTTGCTAGTGCTTTATTGTGCTGTGCTGGCTTTTGAATTCTCCAGTGAGGAAGTTTCTGCAAATTACCCTCTTACCCCCAAAGTACTTAATATTCTAATTTTCTTCTTTGATTTTCTTTCCTCATGTTGAGTCTAAATTCCTCTTTATTAAGTTTCCTGTAACTGCGCCCAGATATTCATCCTATCCCAGCCCACCTGCTCACCCCCTCACCATGTGAAGCAGGTACCTGTCAGATGCTTCTGGACAATTTCCTTTGGTCCAAGATATACATATGTAATTCCTCTAATCTTCTCTCTACCACCTGTTCCCTCAGGCTCTTCATTACTTTCCTAGCTCTGCTCTGAACAGCTTCCCATTTAAAAATATTATTTTATGATGAGTTCTGAATGGCTCATTCTGCCATCACTCTCTCCCCTTCCCAAATCCACACAATGCCTGGAGCTTGTGTTTTGGGTACAGACCTGGCTGATCCTACTCTCTTAGCTAAGGGAAATTTCACAACCAGAGAGTTCCTTGTCCCACCATGTAACCATATGTTCTGCAAGCAGGAGTATGGTACATCAAATGCTCCTTGCAGTTAAATATCTACCCAGAATAAATGGCAAGCGTAACTGATGACTTAAAAATCCTTTTCTGAGGACTTCTCTAGTGTCTGAGGTCTTTGCTTGCCTGGCTTTTTTTTACAGGCAGGAACGGTCATTGAGGCACAGTTATAACTTATAACGGTCATTGAGTTACACAGTTATAAGTTGTGTAACTTGCTTTTTAAATCACGATTTATTTTCTGTCAATATTATCTGCTGAGTGCAGAAGAGCAGAATCTGTGCTTGCAGTGTCCTTCTCCTGTGTTCTGGGATTCTTGCTACCATGGAATTTCTTGTGACAGTAATGGAGTGCAGTGCTGGGGAGAGACTTTTTACAGTGACACGTTGTGACAGGACAAGTGACAATGGCTTCAAACTGAAATACAGTAAGTTGAGATTGGATCTCAGGAAGAAATTCTTCTGCTTGAGGGTGGTGAAGCCTGGGCACAGGCTGTCCAGAGAAGCTGTGGCTGCCCCATCCCTGGAAGTGTTCAAGGCCAGGCTGGATGGGGCTTGGAGCAACTTGGGATAGTGGAAGGCGTCCCTGCTTGAAAGGTATATAGACCAGCAGTGTGTTCAATAAAATCGGTTTCATTGATGCAAACCAGGGAGAGACCCTGTCCTTTCAATCACCCGACAGAAATATATGTCTAGGAGTCTTTTTATGGTAAATTATGTGTATATGTAGAACAAACCCCAACTTCTAAAACACTAAGTACTAGTTATGAAATATAATGACCACGGAGCATTTAATTTCTTGAAACAGACCCCAAGAGAACTATATTTGAGTGTTTTGTTAAGTGAATGTCTTTTAAAGAAGTCAATCTTTACAAGAACAAAAGAAAAAGCTTGAAGAATAAGCCTACATTAAATAATTGTGTAAGCAAATACCAAGCCAGTTAAGGGAGGAAAACCCCAGTGAGCCTCATGCACACAGCATGTGTGAACAGTAATTCAGACTGTGGCTGAAATGGGGGGCCACACCTACCTTTGGGATAAATCATCAGCATAACATGTGGATTTGGCCCAGGGTTTATGATTACAATGTCCTGCTTCTGCTTGAAGCACAGGGTGTTCTGTTGGATGTTTACCTTGGCCTTGGCCAATTTTGAGAAGAATAAGGGAAGGATAGTGGTGTAAGGCAGGAGCTCCTGGGACAGCAGTTGTTTTGCTCAAGGAATGACCAGTTCTGCTGCTTGGTTGGCAATTATTGTTACTAATTTTTCTGCTACTTAATTTCTTCCTGTCTCTTAGTGCTTGGAAAGGCTGATCTCAGAAATGACCTCTACAAGGGACAAATCCTTAATGTCCCTGTCAATGCTCAGATATTATATTGGTTGGGGAGTGCAGAAGGTGGTGGGAGAGAGTATAGGGACAACCAGAAGGTCGGTGGGAATGGAAACAGGATGATGTAAGAGCTGTGCCAGTGCCTTTGTTGTTATTGCTGTTAGACAAACACTGCAAAAGAATATATGAGCCCAAGTGTGCCATGCAGATCATCCTGTGGAAAAATGCTGCATCCTTCTCACACAAGCCAAGCTTGTTACTAGAGAATTCTTGAACTGGAAGTGAAAAGCAATCAAGGTGAATTCTTCCCTGTTCCCACCACAGATCTCACTCAGTAGAGTGAAATTGCATCATCTCTGTGGACTTTCTGGGCAAGGTTGGCCACTAACTCCTGTTGAGGGCTTAAAAAATGTAGAAAATTGTATCATTACAACATCCATGGATCTGAAGTTGCTCTGTGCTTGGTTTAGTGTTCGCTTTGATCTGCCTGGAGAATCTAACCATAGTTAGCTGGTTAATAAGCAGGGAAAGGACTTCTTGTGTCTTTTGGCCAATCCCCTGAACCACTACAGGAAAACCTGCCTTCATCATTCAGGTGAAAAACTCTTTAATCTGCTCTAAATGACTTCCCACATGGGAGCTCCACAGCCTCTCCAGTCAGCTGATTCCAGTGCTTTCCTCTCAGAGGGTTTTCTTGATGTCTAACCTGAATCTTTCTTGCCAGAGTCTAAGTCCATCCTCTTCACTGAATTTTCTGTGGACGTGCCCAATAAAATATTTTCTTGCTTGGAAGTCTTTTAGAGACTGTGGTCATGTCATTCCCTTGCTGGATGCCCACTCACTGAGCTCAGCAATCTCAACTTTCTTAGTTCTCTCTCATGGGCCATATATTTGGGTTGTCTGATAATTGTTCTCTTTGGTTTTTGTATTCTTGCACTCTCTCCAACTGTTCCAAATCTTTCTTGAAGTGGAATCCCCAAAATGGCTTGGGGTGGCACAACTCAGACCACAATGACACAGAGCACAGCTGTTGAGCTGTTGCATTTGGTTGTGTATCCTACAGGAAATACTGCATATTCCTTTTTATTTTATTTTTTTTTTTGAAACAAACCACAATTATTTGCTCCTGTTTGGTGTTACCCTTTCACAGGGTATATCTGCAGGGGTGTATTTGTGCTTATTCATTTCGTTTATATCTGTCCTTATTGGACTCCATCCATCTTTATTTTTGTTGTAAAAATCATGTTGCTCTTCCTCCTGCTCTCTGATGTGTTTGCAAAGGTTTCCACATCCACGGTATCTGGAAATTGAGTTTCCTGAAGATCTCTGATGAACCAACGTGATAATGAGGTGTTGATTGACTCTCTAGCTATGGCTGGATACCCAGGTCCTGGAGGTAGCCACTTTGACACCCATGCTGAAGAATCACTCAGATTTTATAGTGCAAAAAGTGGCCAAGCAGCCCCAACAGTTTTGTCTAAATATGACCAGATCTGAGTCTTTTTTTATTGCTGAAATTTTTTTTATAGACAGTTCAGATCAGGAGTTACTGAAACCCCCTGAGGGCTAAAACGTTACCTTCTTTGGGAACTGGGAGCAGCCTGAAAGCCACAGCCTCACAAGATTTCCAGCTTGTACCAAGTAGTTTTTGTGTGGGTAGGAAGCTCTGCGGTAAAGGGATCTGAAGATAAGAAGGGGCAGAAAGCTTTCAAACAGAAAGTGTGAACCCAAGCTTGGTGAAGTCAATGGAAACTCTCTGACTGGTAGTTCATGGCCATGTGGAGGGCTGTTAAAGAGAGGCACAGAAAGAAAAGCTGTAGTTTTGAAGCAAAAAGGTTGTTAAAATAGGAGAGGAAAATACATTTCTGGAGTAACTCCTAGGGCTCTGGAGAGACAGCCTTCCACAGGTTGCTTGGAAATGTTTAGAGAAAGCCCTTTTGAGTTGAATAATAATGGTAACACAAGACTCGAAAGAGAGAAAGAGGAGGTGGAACAGAATAAAACTAAAACAGAAATACTACAGATTTAGAAAATCTAAGCCAAACTTCTGGCTTTCTGAAAGTCTGGGTGGTGTGTGCCACCCTGCACCCTTTTAGGGTTTCTGTTTTCAAAATTTACTTTCTCCTGTCTGCGTACAGAGTACATCATGGTTTCCACAGAGAAAACTGCCCACTGTTTTCAGTGCAGGAGCAACAGCTCCGTGGGATGGTGGAACCATGGGCTCTGGGTGTCTTTGGGACCCAGTGCCAGGCAGATTCTTTCCCATTGTCCTCTTTAACTTCCACATTTTGCTGCCGTTCAATTAAAGGTGCTGTGTGATGTGGATGGTTGAATGCAGCATTTTCCCCAGACAGATAATTACTCTGCCTTTTGCCTTGTCCTTCTAATCGCCGTTAAAAGCGGTGCTGTTTGTGCCTTTTGTGAGCCTGCAAGTGTTCGTGTGTTTACATAAAGTCTGAGGGCAGAATTTGTCTGTGCAGTAACGTTTTATCAGCAGCAGGTAGCAATTGCAGGAGGATAAGTCCCTGTCTGCTGCTTGGTTTCCAGAGCCTGTAGACTGCTCGTTACAATAATGAGAAATGCAAGTAAGCAGCGTCGCATCAGCACTTGCAGTCCCACTTTCTATTGCTGTCATCAAAGGCTTCAGGAAAGTTTGCATTCAGAGTAGTTTTTTACTAATATACATGTGCACATTACTGTCTGGGAAATCTTGTGCTCCACATAACAACTTAAGAGTAAAGCATGGTCTGGGTTTGGGCACTTGGTTCAGCGATTGTGGCCAGGCGAGAACTGAGATTGAGAGAAGAAAGTCAGTGTAACTCCAGATATCCCAAGAAAGAAATGTGTCTGGGAGAGGGATCGTGGCCAGAAAGCTAAAAAAGGGATGTTGTACCACCCTGGAGCATGAAGGTGGTGTGGATTTTAACCAAAAAGCTAGAATTATCCTGACACCCACAAAGCACTTAGGGGAGGATTGTAGTATCCCACTTTGCAGATGACTCTTGTTAATTTATGCCTTTTGTTTTGTTTGGGGAAGTGGAAGCTTTGTCCTGGCACTTATAGGCTCGTATTGTATTGAAGGGACAGAATTACTGCTTTTAGCCTGGATTTCCAGCTACCGAAGAGTTAGTGTGGAAATCTGGTAACAAATCCCATGGTGATTTCCCAGCGTTGGATTTTGTGCAGTACTTTTAAGTTTACCAGCCATACATAGGCTGGATAAAATTGATGCTGGTGAAATTAGCAAAGATGTATTACTATAGAGAATCCTGAAATGGCATCAAAAGGAGCCCCAGGAACACACCAAGGTGTTATATGCAGCCTCTGTTGTGGCCAAAAATAAAACATTTACACAACCCAGACCTTGAAAGTGAAAAAAAAAAAAATCACAGAAACATTTACTAGGAATGAGAAATTCATCAACAGAAAATTGGCATTTTTAAACTGAGAGTAACCTTTTTCTTTTAAGAGCAAAGTTTTTAAAATTAATCATGGCTTTATTTTTCTCTTTCTTGCTTTATGTTTTCCCTCTACCTCAGAATAAAATAAAGTGAGGGATTGCCACAAAATCTGTGCAGCTTTTATAGCTCCAGTGAAGTTTGAAGAAAGACATAAAATGGAAGATACCAAGCTGGCCTCATCTGAGGGGCAACTTTCATTCCTAATGAACACTCAAAATTTGGATTTTGTACAAGATGAAACACACCCATGTGTTGTATTGAAGGATCTGACCTTTTTACTTGTGTACCTGTCCATGTGTTAGATTTTCTCCTACACTTGGAGGCAATTTTAGATGTTCAAGGAACACTGATGTTCAGTGTACTGCTTTAAACTCCCAGGAAGGGTAATTTTTTTTTTAACTTATGCTACATTAATGATTTTACAGTATTTCAGTTCACATACCCTTTTTTGGTGTTCTCCAAGAATACACTTTTTTTTGTTGTTTCCCAAACATGCTGCTACACAGTTCTTCCTGGTTTTGGGCACCCAAGGGAGGTTTACTGGAGAATGGAATGATAAATTCAGGAAAGCCTTCAGCCTATTACTTGATTTCTGGTTCACATTCTGATTTTACAGACAAATTTTACTATCAAAGTACTTTTAAATCCTTTTTTACCAAGAAAGAAACCATCAGTTTACAACTGAACTCTATTAACCATGAGGAGATGAGAAGATTCTTGAAGCCACTGGAATTTGTAAGAAAGAAAAGTTAGTCACTCATCATGTGTATTTTACTGGATTTGGTTATTTCACTTAATTAGGTTTTAAAGTTTGATTGCAAAGAAATGTATATCCTCTTTGGAACTGCTTAAGTATTGGGATGAATATTTAACGCTGGATTCCCAGGGATGGGGCTTTGAAACACAATGTCATAGCTATTACAAAATACTGTACGGTCTCTTAAATATTTTTTTTTAATATCCTTTGCTTCCTTGCCAGTAAACGGAAAAAGAAAGATTTTTTTTTTTAATAAAAAATAAACAAATTGCTTTTCTGTTTGCTAGCAGCCGTTGATTTCTGTGGACACTTGAATGGCTCTTCCAGCAGTGCTGGGAAATGAGCGCATGGATCTCATCAATTTCTGCATTTGTTCCTTTGAACAAAGTGAAGTGAATCTTGTGTGAGTTACTCATTCCCACTAGCTGATGATGGAGTCTCTTTTTCCCCCCAAACATGTGCTCAGTTTTTTACAAACTATAAATGAAGCATTGGCTGGGTCAGAGGAGCTTCCCTGCAGGTCCAGCCAGGGCTCTGGGCTGTGGTACAAACCCCACCTTGTCCTCTGGGCAGACAAAGCCATGGGGACAAGCAGTGAGATGTGAAGGGTATGAGTGAATTCTGCTTAGGACCTTCCACGTTGCAACTGCTTCACTCAGTGGTTCAGAAATTGTTTTTCTGCTAGAATGTCAAAGAAATATTTGTATTAAAGACAATTATTTCACTTTTATATGTTTGGTTGTGCTTTGGTGCAGGTCAAAGCCAGGCCCAGAGGGCACAGCTGCTCTCCCAGCAGCGCTGGATGCTTTGGGAATGGCTGAAATTCACGGAAAGCATGTAAAAGATTATTACTGAAGAGGTAAGAGAGAAACACAGAGCTGAGCACACTCAAACAATGAATTTTAAAAGTTTCCATTGTTTACTTATCTCATTAAGAATCTATCTCCATGCAGGCACACAAGCGGCAGGTACAAATATATCTTGATGTCTATCTTTGTTCCACTGTACGTTTGCCTGCAGCTCTCTATAGATAGAAACATAAACTGTGTGTATATCCTGCTGCCTTTTGAAATGTGCAGAACATTACCAACAGTTTCTTTTCTCTAGTTTGCTCAAATGCTTGTGGTTAGATATTCTGAAAGTATAGAATTAAAAAAGAAAAAGCAAAAGACAAAAAGATTTTGGCGCTTTGAAAACGAGTTGCTTTGTTAAAAATATGTTTTTAAATTTTTCTTTTCTTTTTAATAAGCCAACAAATGATTTCATTTCTCAGCCTCTGCATGTTGTGTTTGACAACATAAAATCAGATAATATTGTTGATGAATGAATATTAATTCAGAGCTGAGGGGACATACAGGGTGTGGCAGTTGAGAGCTGAAATTTGAGTGATATGGTGGGATTTTCAGAGCAGGACTGTATTGTGTGTTTGTTACCAGGAAAGTCTGGATAGAAGAAATAAATCTTCTGTTCAGAGTATACAGAGTTCTTTTTTGCACTATCTCAAAATCCAAAATAAAAGGAGAAGTTGAAAAGAAGAAATTTAAGTAAGATGAAGAGGACTTTTGTA
This sequence comes from Trochalopteron elliotii, assembly GCA_024734555.1. NCBI lineage: Eukaryota > Metazoa > Chordata > Aves > Passeriformes > Leiothrichidae > Trochalopteron > Trochalopteron elliotii. The sequence continues at coordinate 2,711,109 of JANPWX010000391.1, forward strand.
ATTATTTTATTCAAATAAGAAAACATTTGGTAGCAGCATTTAAACATGAAGAGTTAAAAAGGGAAAATTCCTTATTGAAATTGTACTAAAAGAATGTAATGAACAGAAATTATGTTTAATAATTGAATTAAGATTATCTCTTGGGTAAATTTGATTAACTTCCTGATTTACCATTAATATTCAAAATATACAAAGATTATGAGCACGTCTTATTATTTGCTAAAACATGACTGAGTAGATGGGAACAGCACTTTGAATGTAATAATTCACATCAGTACTTGGAGACTCAAAGGAACAAAGATCTGTAATGTGTTATTTCAAAGAGTTTTACTTCAAAAGTTATTAAAAAAAATTGCCATAGATTAGTATTTAAGGCAAACTCTTCGCTCTTGTAAATTTTTAATGCTAAAATGCTGTAGATAAACTACCAGGGTTCCCATTTTTTAATATTTGTTACTGTCATAACGTAATACTGAATTAATTCTATGTTGCTTCTAGTTATGATTCTACAGGCTTTTTCCTGTTCTTGATAGAGTTAGGTTTCATCTTATGTACTTTTAATTAAAAAAGTCTGTTTGGAATGATACTGGTACAAACTACTACAAAAAAATTAATGGCTTAATCCTGATATCATCAAACAAGTAGTAAATGGTCAATGATTTTGGTGCCAGGGGGATTTATATTTGTGGTTCATGAAAGTTCTTAACACAGGTATTAATTAATCAGGGGAATTTCAGTATAAGATCATTGGGAACATACTGTTAATATTGCATTTGTGTCCTCTGCACCAGAACCAGCACTTAAAACCCAGCTGGCAAAATCCATCCAGGATCATGGGGAAAAACTCCTACTCCACCAAGTAAACAAAAATTAGTGCAGAAAATCATAAGTTTATCTGACAGGGTTCTAGCTTGGAAATGAAGACAAACACAGGACTCAGTATTTTAAGTGGATAATTATTTACTGAGCTTCTGATCCTCTAGTTGTGTACTCTGAGGGTTTGAGCTGTGCATCAGGTGTGTAAGGAACTTGTAGCTTTTTTTCTACTTCAAGCTTATTAAAAGTTACTATGAGTAGCTCAAGAAAGGCTTTTGCAAGCTAAGTGGATTTATGGCTAGCCCAGATAAATCCTTTTATTGAGCCACAACTGCCTGGAGTTGTTCTGTGGAATTGTTCTGTTCCTTGATTCAATAGTTTTAATTTTTAAGTTACTGCCATGTGTATTACAGCCTGCAAAGTGAAAACCTGCTTTCTGTGGGCATTGACTGTAGTAGAAGCATCTCACACATGTGAGCTGGAAAAATTGAAATGAAAATAAATCACAGAATCCCTGAACAGCTTGGGTTGGTGGTGGTTTCCTGGTAATGGATCAAGGTGTTAATGGTCTCCAAGAACGGTGTTCCTCCCAGAGATCCGTGTTCCCTTCCTTGGGGGTGTATGCATAATTGCCTCTGCTTTTGTTGGAAGTTGAGCCCTTGTGTGGGCTCAGTTTGGGTTACAAGAGCTCTGATGCCCTCAATTTGTGATTCACAATTTTGAGGAGAGCTTTGCCTCAAAGAACAGGGGAAGCAGCTCTAAAATACTCATTAAGCTGACACGGAGCTGTGAATGAGCTGTGTTCCCTGATACACCTGGGATTAGCAGGGCTATGGGAGGCCTTTCAATGGAGTTTTTGGAAGAGGTGTTTTACATTAGAGTGTGGGGGAAATTGAGGCTTAGCTTTTTGTGTGCAAAGGCACTGCACTGTGTTGTTGGGGTGGTCAAAGGACAAGGCATTCAAGTGTTTAAGCGCAGATATGAATGCTGACTTGGAGAGCTGCTTGTCACATGGATGGGACCAAGCAGGGCCCTTTGAGGTCTTCACACCTGGAGTCCTGAGCTGGAAGGTAATCTCCAGGTCCAGGGATGGCTGAGCTCCTGGCAAAGTGTCTAGTCAGCTGGTTAGACTTTGCCCAAAGGTGTGAGGAAAGAGGAATTTTTAGGGGTTGATGTTTGACATGGAAGCAGTATCCCTTTGGCTGTGCTGTGAGGGCGATGGAGCTCTGGCTGCAGTTTTGACTGGTCACTTTGACAGGGCTCTTTGGGAAGTGTCTTACAAATGGTACAATTCTCACCAGCCCCTCTCAGGGCTGGGCTGGGTGCTGTGGTCCAGTCCTGCCCTGTTGGCTCAGCAAGGGCTCCGGATTTCTTCACCTTCCTTTTTGTTGTAGAGAGTATTCTGTGCCACTCATACAGAATCTCCCCAGTCTGTCCTTGCTGCAGGTTTCACCTTCAGGAACCATTTGAGTAGTTCTGTTAGTGAAAATCATAACCAAGGAAAGTTTTTAATTTGAACAGTCAGACAGACACACACACACACACAAAAAACCAAAGAATGATCTGGAAAAAAATCCCCCAAACTCCATTCACTGTCACGCAGTAACAAATGGAAAGAAGGGTGGCCGCTGCCTGTACTCGACAACACTGCGACGTGATATTTTTGGAGGTATCTTGGGAGCATCTACCACATTTACAGCATGTGAGGCATCTCATCTGGAGCCGTTTTGATCTCCTGTAACCTACTCACAAACGCACACATTTCATAACAGGCCCTGCGCCCTGATAAGGATCTCTGAGTTTCTTCTGCGCAGTATCTGCAAACAATTCAAAGCTGTTCCGCACAAACAAATGTGAGAACCCCCTGACCACAGGCTGCCTTTAGAGCAGACCAAGATTTGATGTTACTCATATCTTCCAGTACCTGTCAGAGTTCAAACAGGAAACCTGGTTTTTCCTCTCATGTCAACAACTTTTTTCTTTTTTTTTTTTTTTTTCTATCTGAACAGGCGTTTGGCAGCAGGTTCATGCTCGAGCGGTGGAAGTCCTGTGTTTCTACAGGACAAACAAGTATGTGCTGTGGTACGTCATTGCTGACATTAACAAGAACTGAATATGTGGTTTTTGGTGATCCTGTGGGTGCTTCTGTAGAAACGGACACATTGGCTTTGAACAACCACACAAAAAAGGGATTCATTCATACAGGATATAGGTAATGCGCAGCCGAGGGCTCACTGCAAGTCGTGTTTTGCCTGGGAAACGTCTGAAAAAACTGGCTGCCCTTTCTCCTGGTACCACTGTATTTTGTGCTTACACAGTAACACTTTTTATCACTTCAGCCTGTTTGTCATTTATACGATATCCTGCTTGCCAGGGCTCTTGTCATGTGAAAAAGTTTAAACTGAATAGTTATTCATATTCACTGGTTAGGAAGTTTCATCTGAACACCTAAAGTAATGATTAATTATCATGTCTCCAGAAAATATGAAAAAAACCTCACAGCCCAGATCAGCAATTTGGCCATAACCACTCATGAATGTTTTGGCACTGCTGGGAATAGAAATTAGGAATTACAGATGACACGCATTCCCCCTTACACAGTACTCATTACTTAATCTTTCATAATGCAGATCAATAAATGTAGCAGCTTTTACCAACTTTTCAGAACTTTCCAGTCCAGTCTTGGAAATGCTTTAATAACATTTAACTTAACCTCTCTGTGAATGTGGGAAGTGGAATTTTATAGTGGAGAACAATTCTTGACAAAGACTAATATTTGTGACAGAAAACACTGATTCTGTCAAGGAATGGAGGACTTCTGAGGATTGTTTTCCCCCATTTGATTTATGCTTGACAGATGCAAAAAACCAACTCAAATGCAGCTGTGTTAAGAAAAGAACACACAGGCATTTCCATGACTTTCATCTTGCTTTGTATTTATGTCATGATAAAACATGCTTTTGTGGCTTGCATCATCAAGGGGCAATATGTCTGGAAAAGTCTTGTTACAGAAAAGTGTCCATAAAGCTAAATATGATTGTTCTCTCTCTCTTTTTTTTTTTTCTTTTAATAAAGCTCTCAAAGGAAACAGCTGGATAACAGTATGACTAGTAGTAATACTCACTGTGATTGACACATGCTGGAATAATGGCTATAGGCTCCCAAAGGAAGAGGCAAAGAGGTGTCATGGAATTTCTTGGTGGTGAACCATCACAGAGGCACATGGGTACCCCTGAGCTGCCCTGAGCACTACCAGGTTAAAAGGTAAAACACCCTTTGGGAACCACCTGCCACCCTTGAAATCACACAGACCATTTCAGTAATTTGCATTGTTTTCTCTTTATCTCTTTATTTCTATATTTCCAATAGGATTTCCACCCAGATGATTGAGTTTGATTCCACGTATTTTTCCAGTAGTGGTTTCAGGAGCTAAAGCACTTTATGTAAAATCTGCAATCAAAAATGGCATGTACAAATGTCTTGATATTTGTACAACTCTGCACTGGTGCTCTGTGTGTTCCCACTGAGCAGCTGCAGGTCTGGAAAGGCTGTCACCTCCCGCTCTGTCTATCCATCTCTGCCTTAAATGCTTGTAGACCAGTGGCAAGAAAAAAAGAAATAATTTGTCTTCAGTAAAGGAAATATTTGCTTTCCAATTTTCTTTCTAACTCTTAATATTTCATGAAGTGTCAATGAAAAAAACATATTTCAGGTATGAGTTGCTTGGAAGCCTGATTCAGAGAAGAACCATGGACGTAGGTTACATGGCTAAGGTCATGCTGTAACAAACATCCTGCTGAATAAATGAGTACCCACAGTTCAAATCAGCAGCTCTTGTCAGAAATGAGTATTAGAGCATTTACAGGCTTTTAATTATTTGCCTTCTGCTTTGAAAAATCTCTCCGTGTGTCCACTTGGTTGATGCCCTGCATTATCGATGGGACCTGCACTTATGCCTTGGGGCTGATCTAGACTCAGAGGATGCTGGTGATGAATGTGCTCTGCAGATGTGCCTGGCTGGGCTTCCCTTGCCTCAGGGTGGCAAGAGAGGGGCTGATCCTGAGAGACCCATCTGGTGTCACCAGAGTTCCTGATGGAATGGATCAGTTTTTGGTGCTCACATTCCCCAAAGGCAACTCAATGCTGCATGTGCACCACCATGTTCAGAGGGGTCTTCATGAAAGTGCTGCTCATCCCTGCATAGACAGGGGTATGGTGAGCTGAAATTGGGTAAATATAGGTAATTACAACCCACTAGTGTTCTAGGGCAAACTTGGCTTTACCCAGTAGGTATTGTACAGTGTGTGTACAGTGGTGCATATTTTTATTTTACTAGCAATTGAATGATAGATCATTGCTACTAGCCTGTATGTATAGGAGAAAACAGATAAATTCGGTTCTTTTTGAAGGGTTCTCTTACAAATTGGAGACCTGATCATTCTGTAACCTTCAGAAAACAAATGGTTCATATTGCTAGAGATTAGTACATGCATTAGGAGCTTGTGTAACACAGCATCCACTGCAGTTCTGGGGAACAGGTTCATTGGTATTTCTGTAGGGGTTAAAACCGATTAAACTGATTGAATGGGCGTGTGGAGAATGTAACACCATGCCCCAAAGAGCAGTGCAGCTCCTGACTCCCTGAAACATGCCAGTAAATTTGGCTCCTACCAGCACAGCCAAGTTCTGGGAATTCAGTCATTGTAAGATTTGTTTATTATTATATTTCATGTTTTCACCAGTGCCATTGCATGCTGGGGTTGCCTGGGCCCAGCCTACCTGCTGGCACTTACCTGGGTGGTGCTCTCCCAGATGAGTTCTGTGGGGTCTGACATGAGTGTTATCTCTTCTCCTTTCCCCTTTAGTTTGGCCAGAATTGCAGCAGAGCCAGCTGTGGCTGATGCTGCCTTTGTCAGAGAAGGAGCTGACCTGGTGCCCCAAACTTGTTTTATCAGCTGTTAGTTGGAAATCCTTTTGGACTCTGGGTTGGATTTTATCTGTTTGAAATGGGAAACTCTATATCAATATCTTTTCATGTCTCTTCCTATTGTATTTTACAGTACAGAACATAGAGGGAACAACAGGTTGAATTAAATAAAGTATTTTACAGATTCTGCTCCAGAACCTTTGCTTGATTTCTTAGACTATATAAGGTAACAATATTGATTTACTGGGGACACCTAAGCCTCCAACAGAGCTCGGAGAGGGATCAGGACTTGCTTCTGATTCTCTGGTACCTGCCTGCTTTACACTGGGCAGCAGGGCAGGGAGAGATACATGTGAGAAATCACAGCCTGCCTTGTGAGGGGTCAGCTGCCTTAGGGTGCCCTTTTTAAGGGATGACTTGGGACTTTTGGGAAGGTGCTTAATGTCTGCAAGGCCATAAATAACCCCTAAGAGGCCTGGGTGACATGTAGTAGGGAACAAGAAGGTCCTGCTGCCTTCTACCCCGACACTTTCCTCTGTGCAGCTGCAGCCACACCTGGCCGGGCTGTCTGCAATGTGTGAGGATTTCTCCGGGGAAAAACAAGCATCCCTGGCTGCTCTGCAGAATCCTATTCTGCTTAATACCCACCACAGGAGTCACAAGCTCATCACCCAGGCCAGTGGCAATCTGCTGAAAACAAAGGGTTCCTTAATAGCGGGGATAAGCAGATAAGACACTGCTGTGCTATTTAAAGTGCAGTATTTATGCCTGAATAAAGTTACTCCAATTTTGGAGCAGCATGTTTGCTGGGAAAGCTGTATTTACATTCCACCCCAGGGACTGAAGCTCCCTTGCACACTTTCATGTATCTCCTTTCTTCAAAGTCAGATATTTCACCTACAGCTTCATTCCTGCCTACAATTACAGTAGGCAGCTCCCTTTAGTTCTTTTGTAGCTTTTTTTTGGATAAACAGTGGTGGCAGGCACAGAGGTGGCTACCAGCTATGTCTGCACCTCATTACCTCACTCAAAAGAAATGCTGTGTGCTTTGGGACAGCCCTGTGAGTTAGGAAAATGGTGTTTTACAGATGGGGAAGAGAGACAAAAGAGTGGGTGAGCGCCTTGCCCAGGATCCCACGGGATGTTGGCAGCAGGGAGTTGTATTTCTGTCTAGTGCCCTAACCACTGATCCATCCTGTCTCCTGCTTTCAGGCGAGAAGTCTGAAAATGCCATTGATTTGCACTTTCTAGTTCTGGGGAAGAAAGGTAGGACTGACTAGACTATACAGGGAGACATGCAAAAATAAACAGAAGACAATAAACAGCATGATGTAAATTAGCTTTGTAAAACTTTAATAATCTAAGATGCTATTTAGAACACACAGGCAAGGAGATGTCTGCTAAAAAAAAAAAAAAGGGAAGATATGATTTTAACCAGATAAAATCTCTTTAATTAGTCTGAAATTCTTGCCTATGTTTTATAGCAACACACTTCCATATGCATGCCAGAAAGTCGGGGAAACATGGAAATCATTGTCAATTTGCAGCATTCACTGCTGGGATGCAGCAGATTATTTTAATGAAGGCTAGATAAACTCTGTGTCTGTGGAAAACATTTGTTTGGTGGTCTCTTTGCTTTGTCATCTTCCACTGCACATATGGTTTGGGGAAGGAATAAAAGAGCCTATGCTTGAGAATCAGGTTGCTTATATGATGCAATATTTAAATGATTTTTGTTTTTCTTAAGTCTGGAAAAGTAATTGTCATCTTGGTGGCACTGGTTATAGCATTGAACCCCTCTTTTTGTGGGTGACCTTGGACCATGATGAAAAGCAGTACTCTCCAAACTAGAGATGTTTGCCCTCACTGATATGGGGACAAGGCTTCTCCTACATCTGCTCAGCATCAAGGTGGTCCTGAAGGGAGTTTTGGAGTGTACCATGACGTAGGTAATGTGCATTAATGGCTGGAATAAAAGTCACAAAATCTCCTCGTTCCTGGCGATGCACACAAATGGGTGATGGGGAGTGCTGGGACCCAAAGGCGCGGGGCACAGGAGGAGGAGCACAGCGTGGGGCACAGCTGTGGAGCAGGTTCAGGGCAAGTGTGTACTGGGGAAAAGAATGTTCTTGCATATTTTCCATTGCCCTAACCACAGGCAGTTTGTTTTCAAGCCGTTCTGTTGCTGTGCTGTGGCAGGAATGGGCTGCATGTCCCTCCCGTTGCTGTGTCCCCACCTGACACGCGAGGCACGTGGGGACTCTGGGGCTGAGAGCACAGCACTGGCCAGGGAACCAGGACAGGAGCTGCACATGCTGAGAGCACCTGCTTTCTCTTGCTGACACCCTGCCTTTAATCTTGAAACACTGAAGGTATTTTCTCCAAATCTCTGGTTGCCTCCATGAGGTGTTTATTTGGCTCCAAGGTTGGCTGCCAAAGGGGGGACACCAGCTTCATCCCACCCCAGCTTCTCCAAGAAGGTTGGTGCAGCCTTGACCTCAAGCACCAATTAACCACGTGTAAATTAGTACTAATGATATTTTCCCATCAGGTTTTCAAGCCACTGTGATGTTTTCCATGACAGTGGACAAGATTGGGTGTCACCCCCAGCAGTCAGGCGATTTGTCAAGGTCATCCTTCTGCTGTGCAGAAGCAGCACAGTGAGAAAAGGGGCTGGATTCAGAGAATCCCATGGTTTGGGATGCATGCTGGCTCTCAGCTCACAGCCCATGGTCCAGAGCTGGCACAAAGGGGGAGAGCACAAAAGATATATCATAGCAGGAAACCTCCTGCCTTCCCTGCCAATGTCCCGTGATTGGAACATGGGGAAAACAATTTCTACTTCTGTCTCAGCTTCTTTGCTGCCTTTGTTTCCAGGTGGCTCCATACATGAGTGGTCTTTTACTCTCCAGTTTTCATGAAAACGCCTGTACAGCTGAGAAAAAAATCAGAGCACAGCTTTGAAAATATATATTTTCATTTACACCTTCTAGCATAGCATTTTTTCATAGCCACACTCTCCACAGCCGAGTCTGTGGTTCCACCAGAGGAACTGTTGGCAGCTGAGGACACCTCCACCCTGGGGCACTCCCCTGGAGCATCCTGTATCCCTGGATGCACCCAGGTCAGGTGTCCCCTTGGTGGCTGTTCCCTCAGGAGAGTTCAGGGCATCCCACCTCATTCCAGAGAAGGAACCCAGTGCTAAACTGGGGTATTGGCAATATCTGCTGTCAGGGGTTATATGGCCTTGGAAGAGGCAAACCTTTGGTTTTCCAGTCACTTACCAGCCTGGGTAAGAGAAGAGCTGTGCAACTAAATGCAGTGTTTAATAAAAGTGAAAACGAACAGAATTGGGTATTTCACACTCACTGTAAAATTGAAACCTGACTTTTTTTGGTTAAAAAATTCACTGGCTTTTTTTTTTTCCATTTAGAAATGAGTGATTTTTGAATAAAGAGAGGAGACTTTGTTTTGAAATGAGTAAAATTTGCTATCATTAAGCAAAGGGGATTTGCAGTGGGAATATCTCAGTTCTGTGGTATACGTGTGTGTGTTCCCATGCGAGAACTTGGCTTAACAAAACACACATTTGGGGCTAAGCACTAATTAATGTGTTGAGCACCACTCATGAAGAGAAGGTTAAAATGCTCTGCAGATGGACTTGACAGTTGTTTGCCAAGCCAGAGAAGATAAGTTTTACTTTCCACACACTCTTGAATCATGGTGTTTTAAATGTATTTTGTTGGGCAGTAGGGTCCCTCTCTACAAGAAAGACATTAGTAGAATTTGAATTGTTAAAGTTGGAAAAGATCACATTTAAGATCACCAAATTCAACAATAAGGGGCTGGAGCTTGTCCAGAGGAGGGCAGTGGAGCTGGAGAAGGGTCTGGTTGCACAAGCCTGATGAGGAGCAGCTGAGGAAGCAGGAGGATTTCAGCCTGGAGAAAAGGAGGCTCTGAGAGAGACCTCACTCTCTACAAATCCCTGAAAGGAGGCTGGAGCCAGGCAGGGTCAATCTCTCTCTGAGAGAATAAGCAATAGGACAAGAGGAAATGGCCTCAAATTGTTCATGGGGAAGGTTTAGATTGGATATTAAAGAAAATTTCTTCACTGAAAGGGTGGCCAAGCCATGGCAGAGGCTGTGCAGGGCAGTGGTGGAGTCACCATTTGTGGAGGGATTATAAAATGTGTATTTGTAGCATTTAGGAACATGGTTTAGTGGTGGGCTTGGCAGTGCTGGCTTAAGGGTTGGATTTGATGATCTCAGAAAGGCATTCCAACCTAAACAATTCTGTGATTTTAAGAATGCTCCATCATTGCAGGAACACTCAGCATGCTTCCTTTGCATCCCATTCTGCCATGGGAACAGGAGTGTGGTTTATAGAGTAGTGGTCTGCATGATGGGATCTGCTCTGATTTGCACTGATCTGAGGCTCAGCACAGCTCATCTACATTCCCTCTTTTCTCCCTGAGTGCAGACCCCTGACCTGCAGTGCTCACATGGTCTGACTAATGGTGCTGCACTTTGGGAGAGAGGAGAACATTTTTGCTGGATTAAGGAGCTAAACAAAGCCCCAAGCCAGATATTAATTACATATCAGTAACCCTCATCCTTTTCAGAACTATCCACAGGGTTTTTTTGTCTTTCCATCACTGAAAGAACATTATTTTCTTGTACTTTGGCAAATATTACCACTGTTTCTCTAAGTTCTCTGTCCTTTCCAGACATTCTCTTCTCATCATGCCATGGATATATTTAACAGAAGAAAATCTAGTGGATTTGTTGCGTGCTCTGTGGTAATGATGGGATCACTTTAGCTCTGCTAAATGCTACTCTGAAGCAAGTCAAGAGGGAGCAAAATTCTAATAAAGAACAGGTCAAAACATGCATGTGGATTTTTTAAGAATCTGGGTATCGTAGGGTTTTTTCAACTTGGTCTCCTCATGTTTTAGATGAGAGTGTTACAGTAACAAGACAACCAGATGAAAGTGAGCATTTGATTTCATTTTGAGATGACAAAGATAATTAAATGCCAGGAAAAAGTTTCTCCTCTGCTGCCATTTATTGAAACATTTACATTTTCTTGAATGCATCCTTTAGGTGATTAGTAAAAAATGAAAGACAAATCCAGTATCTGATGATGTGTCACACTTTTAGATGAAATAGATAAGTGATCCTGTTCATTTTCAAAGAACTCTGATTTCAGGAAAGTGGCAGAGAAGCCTTTTGCAGGATAAAACATCTATTGCACAAGTGTTTGCACAGGAAACAAACCAAGGTAGCCAGGTACAATCCAATTCCTGATATCAGTACTTATAGATTTTATGGATTATCTGTAACCACCGGTTTTTACTGAATTCAAGATTATTTAGTGGACTGCCATAAAGCTGCCGAGGTGTTACTTTGAACGTGCTGTAAACCGAGAGCTTGGCTCCTCCTGTGCTGGCACAAGGGGCAGAGCAGCTGAAGTCACTCCATTGGAGCTGAGGAGCTCCATTTGGGAATGTCAGGGGGATCCCAGCCTGAGGGCACTGGAGGTGCAAAGGAGAGGGCATGGGGAAATGAAGATCAACAGAGCATAACTACTTGTATTGATGATGCAGAAACAGTTCATTTCACACCCACACCAAGCAGGTGAATCCATTCACTTTTCTATTTATCAATAGTGGTGCTCTTGCCCACAGCACCAACTCCGTTAGTTCTCATTCCTTACAAACACGAAGCACTAACCATTTATTTCCAGCCCACGTTCCCAGTGCCCTGCTGCTGGAGATGGGGATCTCTCCCGGGTAGTTTGATTTCTGTGGGCACTGTCACCACCTAGTGGCACCTCCCTCTTGCTCTGCGGGGGCAGCTGCTGCATTATCCTCCTGTATGTTTTGCCCCGTGGTCATTTATTTCTCTCCTTATCACCACGGCGTTACCAGTCGGCAAGTTAAAAGCTGGTTAAACCAGACTGAGCTGCTCCCAAGCAGGAGCAGAGGGAAAATCTGCCGGATAAAGCTGCCACCCCACCTGAGAGCTTTTGTTTAAAAAAAAGCTTTTGTTTTCTTTCGGGGATTTTTGAGAGGATTGTGTTTAAAGGTGTTTGAAGGCAGGAGGAAAAGAGAGCCTTTTGTGGGAGGCTTTTGTGTGCTCTTGGACACTCAGGCTATTGCAAAGTGGAGATGTGGTGAGTTGTGACTAGATAAAATATAATGACTGGCAATAACACATCAGGGGTGTGTGTATATTAATCCTACAGCCATGATTATGTCATTTAGTGTTTTGATTCAGTTTACAAAGGAAATGTAGAGTGAAGACATGTCCTGCTCACTGCTCGGGTCTCTGTGCCATCCCCCTACGTGTGAAACGTTTGCATGTCAGGATCAAAGCTGGGCTCTTGCTTTTCTGTCTAATGTTAAAAAAAAAAGGGGGGGATGAGCAATATTGAGTGTTTATCCTGGATTTCCCTCCCTTGCTCTGTCCTTGAAGCCCTTGGTGGGCTCTGTGATGTCCCAGCAGGGGAGCTGATTGCTCAGAGTTGCTCCGTGCAAGAGCTGGAGGGTGACACCACTTGTCGTGTGAGGATGCCTTGATTTTAGAGGGGTTGTTTCCAAGCAGAAAAACAAGACATGGACCCATTAATCAAAGCAGAAATTTCCTATTACTGAGGCCGAGAAGGCACAATAAGCAGAAAAGAGGGTTGTGGCGCTCTGCCTGGCATTGTGAGTTTCTTGGAAATGATTTTCAGCACTATAGACCCACTCACTATACATAATAATGTAACTTTAAGGCATTTTTTTCCCCCCATGTGCAGCTTTGGTTTGAGTTTTCCTTGGTTGTGAGTCACTGGTGGGCCACAGTGTGTGCATCATCAAGGAGTCCCTCCACAAGTTCCATTGTGAAAGCAAAGCCTGAGCTGGTGGATCCATCTGCCTTTCCCACAGACATCATGCAAAGCCCTGGGGAGCAGAGCTGCTTGCAAGGCACTCTCTTGCTTAAGAGAGGAAGGAGTTATAAAAAATAGTGAGGGAAAAGGGAAAAAATGGACTCTTTGGTGTAGTCTGGGTTATCTGGCAGCCTCAGCAGAGCCCTTGCAGCCCCCCTGCTCTGCAGCAGCCTTGGATGTGCATCCTTGGGTGTGCAGCTGAGTGTAGGAGACACTTTCAGAAAATGGAAAGGCACTTGGGCTTCACTCTGTAACCTTTCCTACCACCAACACCAGTGCAGCTGCAGGACTGAAAGGTCTTGGCTTCATGCAAGCAAAGCTGATGTGAGTGGATCACCCTGGGGAGAGTCTCATCCCCCCTTGAAATGCCATCAAAGGGCCTGTGTGCTGCCCTGGTTTGGCTTAGAACAGCCCTGCAACCTCAAATAATGCCACTGCTTGTGTCTCATCCATAGCACTGAACAAAACTTCATGTGGCTTTTCAGTTTCCTATCTTTTAATTTAAATCCCCATCCCTCTGCCTCTCCAGTTCACAAGCTCTCTGTGAGCAGGGGAGAGAGCAAATGAGGAGCTGGTCTAAGAAAAATGAAGGTAACCACAACTGAAAACACAAGAGCATAACCCTCACAAAGAACAGAAAATGAAAATGACTTCTTTTCAACCAATTAAGCTAACTGTTGGGTTTTTTTGTTGTTTTGCTCTTGGCTGGAGCTTGGAGCTAATGAAGCACAGAGAAACAGCATATAGCTTCTTTGTAGATACCTACTGCTCCTTCTGCAGTCATATGATACAAACTGCTGCAAGAATTGTGTGAGTTCTGGTCAAAATTTGAATTAAGGTGTAAGAGCTGAGCTATTATGAATTTATGGCTATATCATATACATGACTTATAAGGCCAGATCTTTCACAGTGTTACTGATGTCTTCCTGGAGCCAGGGTTGGATGTGTTGTTGGAAGTTTACTCTAAGAATGGTCCAAACATGTAAATGCCAGTTCTTCTTTCCAGAACATACATGAATTTCTCTTCAGCAGCAGTGGAATGTGTGCAAATGTAGGAAGAGTTTTGGTGTTAGCTAACTTTATATTGTGCTGTTAATGCTGAGGTTTTGCAGCATGTTAGGTGGAACTACAACCTGGTGGAAGTCCATGGTAAAACTTCCCTGGGGCACCTCCTGTCTCCTGTCCTGCCCTGGGAAAGGCATCTGTGCATCTGTGTGGGGAGGGGATGAGTCTTGTGCTTGGGGAAGGTGTGGGGACCTTGAAAATGGCCTTTTCTTATTATGTTGCCATGGTATTTGGGAGGAATGTGTCTTAACAGCATTGATAGCACATTCATATTTATTCACCTCGAAATCTGAGCTTCAAAGGAACAACTTGCTGTTCATTTTCCCTTTATTGACACACTTTAAAAAAAGAAAGTGATTGTATTCAGGAAACCCATTTCTGGGGTATTGCCAATCAAAACATTTGGTGAGCCCAGTCCTGACTAAAAGGCAGCAAATGGAGGCCAGTTTGTCTACAGGAGAGATCCCAGGTGCTGTGGGTGTTGTGCAGAAGGGGAGCTCATGCTCACCCTGCAATCGAGGCGTGTTCACCCTCCATTGCAGCTTTGTTCCTGGAAGGGCCAAATCTACCTACAGGTTGCCTTGAATACCCACATTGCTGATAATCCTCCAATAAATTCTGATCCCTGCCCCTTGCACCATTCCTCACTGAAAGCCAAGTGCAGTGAGGTTGGATAGGGCTCTCTGCACCCAACACCAGAGATTCCCGTGGTTGGTTCACACAGCAGTGGGTGCTTAAAGCCAAAATGTAATTAGCTATTGGAATTTGACCAGGATTCTGTGGTCAACTCTTGTGAGAGGTCATGAGGTCTCCACTGACCACAGGAACATGGTTTTGCATCCCATGACAGGTATGATAAACCTTCAGCTAATGTCTGTGTATAATGTCTGGGCTTTGATCTCCCTCTGCAGCCATCCTTTATGCTCAGTGTAATAAACCATGTCTAGTGCACAGAGCAAGACCCACTAACTCCTTCTGCTGACTTTGTCCAAAAGAGCAACTGGACATCTACTCTGACACTTGCTTCTGAATTTGTGAGTCTTCCAACTGGTGAGTTTTGAGTTCATCTATAGAGAAACAAAGACTTAAACTTTGCCTTCACACCCCATGAGAAAAGCAAAGCAAAAGGGGTAAAATGTTTTACACAGGTGTTCTGTAGAATCTGTTTTTGCATCTTTTGTGAAAGGAAGTTTGGGGCTTTGGCTCAGTTTCAGCTGAGCTGTTATTACCACAGAGCCAGGGTACATCTCTGGGAGAGCTGGAGCACAAAGGGCTCAGTCAGGACTTGCACAAATGGGTAATGGACCTCAACCATTAAATGCAAGTTCTGACAGTGTGGGTCAAACTCGTGTGTGTCAGTCCTTGGGTTCCTCCTCTCTCATTCTCTTAATTGGGCTCATTTTCTGTTTAAAAATAATTGGCAGGATTTTATGATGTGAAAACAAAAATAAGGTGACTCCTGCTGAGATCTGTGAAGGCAAAATGTTTTCAAGTGCTTTGGAGTTCACATAACAAACCTTTCTGTCAAAAGATGTGTTAAGAGATGTGTTTTGCTGTGACATGCTTTCAGCTGGGTGTTATAAGGGGCTGTTTTTGGGACTGGCAGAAATAGGACTTTCAAGTTTGGGTCACAGAAAACAGTGTGTGTAGTGGTGCTCTGTAGATCAGTCAGGACTGAGGAAAAAACCCAAAATAACAACAACAAAAAACCCCACCCCAAACCCGAGGAGGAAAACCACAATTCATTCTCCCCATTGATCTCTGAATACTCAAAAATAAGAAAAATCAGACAAAACTTTTTTTCTTGTCATATTCTGGAGGATGAAATGCTGGACATGACCTGGGAATGTGCCTTTTCAGCCTGGAAAGCCAACAGTATCCTGGGTGGCATCAAAAGTTTGACCAGCAGGTTGAGGGAGGTGATTCTACCCCTCCACTCTGTTCCCCTGAGACTCCACCTGCAGTGCTGCTCCCAGCTTTGGGACCCCCAGCATCAGAAGGATGTGTGAACCTGCTGGAGTGAGACCAGGGAGGACACAAAGATGCTCCAAGGGCTGGAGCAGCTCTCCTCTGGAGACAGGCTGGAAAAGCTGGGACTGTTCAGTCTGGAGAAGAAAAGGCTCCAGGGAGACTTTAGAGCCCCATCCAGAGCCTAAAGGAGCTCCAAGAGAGCAGGAGAGGGACTTTGGGCAAGGTAATGGAGTGACAGGGCAAACTGGAATGGCTTCAAACTGACAGAGGGCAGGGTTAGACTGGGAAGAAATTCTTCCTGTTGAGGATGGTGAGGCCCTGGCACAGGTTGTCCAGGGAAGCTGTGGATCCACAAGGTGAGGCTGGATGGGCCTTGGAGCAACCTGGAAGGTGTCCCTGCCTATGGTATGGGGCTGAACAAAGTAATTTTTAAAGGTACCTTCCAAAACAAATTATTCCATGATTTTAGAAAGCTTTCTTGCCACAGTACTTGTGAAATGAAGGAGAAAAAAACCCCATAATCTCCCAACACTTGGAGATAGGATTTCATGCTGACCAAATCCTGGGTTACCAATTAAACTGCAGTCCAGCTTTTTTGCCAGTCATTTGCTTAAAAATAACCTGCATGGAGTTGATGTACTTTAAAGACTTCCCAGCAATTCACTGGGAAATTAAAAAGGAGGAGGGAGCAAAGATAGTGGGCTGATTGGACAGCAGCAGTCCTGAACAGGATCCCAACCCAGGTGGCTGCAAGACTGGGCACAGACCTGCAGTGCTTGACCCTGTGCTGAGGCAGGGCTTGAGTGTGTCTGTGCTCACACTGAAACCTGTCTGAAAATGGGCAGCTGCCTCCTCTCCTGCTCTTGCTCCAAGGAAGGAGCAGCCTGTGCCACAGCCCTGTGTGGTCCAGCATGGTCCAGCATGCCCTGTGGTGAGGTGCCATGGGCAGGAAATGCGTGCCCTGGCTGGCAGATCCATGGTGTGCTCTCCTCTTCATCTCCAGGAGAAGGCTCCTGCCTGTGCCTAACTAAGGTCCTTGCAGTTATTTCCAGGGTATTCCTTATTCCATACTGTCCCCTGAATCAATTCCTGTGAATGATTTATTTCTGAGCACTTTGTGGGTGTCTCTGGACTGTGATTTCATGTTGAAACACATACTGGATGTATGTGTTTCACAATATGCTTCTGCTCCCTGTTTAGGAGCAGGTATTTCTAGGTTTCAGTGTCTGGTATAAAGTTCAACTTTATCAACTGGGAAATGTGCATTTTGCTTTGATCTTGAAATAAGAAATTACAATTTTCTCTCTTGGTGACTATTCCCAGTGGTGGCTTTATCCATTAAGGCTTTGCACTTCATGGGGTCTTAATAGAGGAAACTCCCCATAATGAAAACATTCCTCTTACACATCCCTTCTAGACTGAGTCCAAGGGATAAAGCTGAGTAGTTCCTTGAGGGTCCTCTGAAAAACTGCAGCAAAAATATATGGACAAAACCAACATAAGCAGTTGTGTAACTGATGGAAAGCCATTAGATTAACAATGGAAATATCAATTCACAGTTTGGGAGAAGACGGGAAACGTTCCCCAGTTATCCCAGGGGTTGGTCTAGGTGATATATTGTATATTGTTTTACTTTTGTCAGAGTGAAATTTGCTGCTTTTCCAAAGTCATAATAAATACCCTTTCCACAGTTTAGGGGGCTCTTAATTGAAATACAGCCCTTGTCTTGACTGTCCAATGGTGAGTTTCACTCCAAGTCAGCCCTTAGAGCTAATGATTTATATAATGTGAAAAGAGGCATCCAGAGATTTTAGCCACTCCTAATATACACTGCAACCCCTGAGAGTCCCTCTGACATCCAAGTACTGGAGGGAGTTGTAGAAAGGTAACATGACTATAAAGATTCTGCTGGCTTTACAACCCTTGCATGAATAAGGCTCATACAGAATTCTACAGGATGCATCAGGAGAGAATATAAACAAAACTCCATGGTTTTGCAGCATTTTATATATAACCTTGTAATGTTTTTATAGGTCTGCATTGCTTTCATCCCCATAGCATGAGAGTTTCCTACAACCAGTGCTTTGGCATGGGGGAGCTGAATAGCTGATGCATGAGTTTATGGAGGTGTTACCCCTCTGCCTGCCTCCTGTTGGAGTTGCCCATGAATTTGCACTCTCTTCTCAGAATTTGGATGCTGAAGGCACTGCTGCAGCTGCTGCAATGAAATTTTAGCTGAGAAAGAGGAGAGAAGATTGTGGAATATTTTGTGAGGTCTAGATCCAGCCTCAAACTGCAAAAGCCTTGATGATGTCTTGGCACTGCTATTGCTCTGCACAGATATTTCAGCTGCCAGATTTGTTTTTATCATATGAGGAAACAAACTCTTTAATGAATGAAAACAGATGCACAAGATTGTGTTGAAAGTCACTTTGTAAAGAACATAAGCCAGAAACTTTGGAAAAGGCACCTAAAAATATTCATGGAATTTATTCTTGGCAATGAAAAGCAAATACACATTATGCAGATATTCTCTTTTAACTGCATTATACTCCTTCCTTGCATTTCCACATAACCCATCTGGAGTAGGACTTCATGTAGGACTCTAGCATGGTTCCTCATCATCCTGTGTAGCTCAGAATGGTACACAGGCTGTGGGAGTGAGGTCCCTGGACATTTTGTTCACAGAACAGAAAGATCCAAAAGCACAAGTCGTTGAGAAGATCTGGTCCTCTGACAGGAAGTAGAGCAAATGTGAGTTAAATCTTGAGAAGAGCCAGGCCCATATAAAAACTTGCACAAACAGCTGGTTTCAGTTTGTTTGGACAATTCCCACTGACCTGAGTGGTTTCTCCAACAGAACCTACACAAATTAGTCAGTACAGACTGCCTGTCATCCACAAGGTACCCAGCACATGTTGCAACCAGTTATTCCATGAAACAAGCTGATTAGAACTCTCTGAGAGCTACTGAAATGCTCCTAAACCAAAAAATAAAATCCCTTGTTCAAACTGGATTGAACCAGAAGATATCTTGCAACTTTACTGCCCAAATCACTTTAAACTTCTTTGATGCTCATTTTATGAATACAAAATCAGATGAGAACCCACTGTAACTTGGGTGAGAGACTGGTTTGGGGTTTTAAATCTCTGAAATTAATGATTAACTTTTCCCCAAGAGATTTATTTACACCTTAATACAGTCAGGAACTGCTATTGGAATATTTTGCATTGACAGCTTTGACTGTTGGTCAAGGTGTGGTGCCACCAGCCCACATTTGGAAATGGACAGCAATGACATCTGGGATGGAACAAGGATGGGTGAACACAGCTGAACTCATTCCCGGGGGGACCAGCACAATAGTATGGGAGAGACAGAGTCTTTCAGGTGAATCTGAAATGAAATTAAATCATTTGTGTTTGTTTAATATAGGGATGTCTGATATTATCTGTCTACAGCATTAGTCTGTGCTGCTGCCTTTGAAGCTAATAATTGGCATTAGGGTGGTGTGTTAGTTTCCATGTTAGGCATGAATTTGGAATGAATCTCAGTTATCCAGACAAATGGGCATTTTCATGGTATTACCCACCACCACATTACATATTCCTCATCAGTGGCTATGCTCAGGTTTGGGCATCATTGGGGTTTGGAGCTTTTCCTTAGCTAATTAAGCCTCGTGAGAAGGGTAGAAATATTTGGGGTGTTGGAGAAGAAAGGTTAAACCAGCAAAATATGGCAAACTTAGCCAAGAGATGCTTGAGGTGGGCATGGCTTGTGATGCTGGTGGGACTCAGCACTTATTAGTAAGTTTGTTTATTTTATTAGTTTATTAGTATTTATTAGTACAGTGTGTGGAGTGGCAGTTAAGGGTGGGGAGAAGCAAAATGCAGATGAAACATCAGGATGTGCCCTTAAAACAAGATCTTTAAAGCCCAGGTTATTTTGTTGAAAACTACATTGATATAAATCCCCAGGAATTTTGGTAGAGAGCAATCCCAGTGGGAGAAAGGCAGGCTGGAGGAGCCCAGGAGCTATTCACAGGTTTTGGTTCTTTGGTTTTGGGTGTAGCTGTTGACTTCATTGCAATGGGCTTACATTAGGGATGAGCTGGATCTGTTTTGTGCAATGGCCTGAGTTTTTTGGATTGAGAGTTCTTAGATGATGCCCACAATGGAATTTTAATTAGGAAAGTAAGGAAGGTTCTGCTGGGAGACGGGTAAAACCACAATAATTATTGGCAGTGAGAAAGTCAGCAAAGAGCAAGTAATCAGGGGATTTGTAAAGGTCTTACTAAGAACTACCTAAATTCCAGTTTTAAGGATACCTGTGAAATAATCTTTCATAAGAAAACTACTTAAAGCAATAGCAATCCCACTCCTTTCCTTTATCCAGTGTTCAGCCATACCTACAAGCTTAAGGAGTACACGGATGAGGATCAAACTGGCTGTGTGGCCACTGAATATGTAATCACCACAATGTCAGAATCTCTGGAAGAACTTCTCAAGGGATGCTGATTTTATGCTAATGGCCATGGAAACTCCTATGCTCTGGCAAGGTGATCAAGATGCACAAGGAAGTTTATCTGTTTTGCTGGGTAACAGAACCAAAATTCTCTCATGAAACAGGAAATTGTGAAGTATAAAGAGAATTCTGAAAAGTTTGTATTTCCAAGTGCATTTCCAGTGTATTTCTGAAGAGTGCATTTTCAATAATCTCTCTTGAAAAAAGACTTTTGAAACATCAAAATAAAATGACACTTTACATTTTTTCTTTTAGAAACAGTTTATAGCTTTGCTCTTCTGTCCAAGATTCTGAATACTAAGTAACCTGACAAGGAGTTTATCGCCAAACCAACATTTCTTGCACTGTGCTTTGAGTTCAAACTGATATGATCAATTTCACATGAAAATGTTCTTGGCATAGCTTGCTTGGCTAAATCCAACCTCCTGCTTGCATCTGCAGAAACAGTTGCACAAATTCCCCCCTGCCACTTCTGTGTATGAGAGGAGGGTCCAGAAGTGTCCACTCTGTGCTGGTGATAAAACTTTGCCTTTTCTCCATAGGTGGTCAGTGATGGGATAGGCAGAATTTTGCCATGCCCAGTTGAAGGCTGGTGTGAATATGAGATACCTTCACTGGACAGGCAACGACACCCACTGCTTGACCTAGAAGACATGTCTGGGCTGGGCAGTATCCACACCTACGATCTTCTCATGGGAATCATTCTCCTGTCGTACGTGAAGGCTCTTCATGGCTTTTGTGGTATCGGGTGTTTCAATCTTGTGGAAGTAGCTTGGGAGAAATACCTAAAAACATCATGCCCTTCTTGTTCTAAATCCCTCCTGTGTCCCTGGATGAGTTTTGAGTCATGCTGTTTGAGCAATGGAAATGGGTTGGACTTCTCAGGTATGCTCAGTTGATCAAATCTCATTTTCTTAGACTCTGTGACCCTGCTCTGCCACCTGCTGAGGCCACCTCTCTGTGTATCAGCAAATGGGGCTGCTACTGAGGTCACAGGAGGTTTGTGTCTGTAAGAACAAACCCAGAATTCACAGCAAATGTCTTTCTGAAATGATCCTGGCTCTGACCCTGGAACTGCACAGCCCCACACAAACTGCCTCAGGCCAGATTGCCAAGGTGTTTAGGTGTTGGTCACCTTTTAAAGGCTGCACTTTAAACTCTTGATCTTGTATTCATAATGAAACAGGAAGGATACCAGGAACTTGCACTTTCTGATGTGGATTTTGCTAATTAGCTCAAATGCTTCTGTAACACTTAATGGCTCTTTAAGGCCATGCAAGCCATTAGTGTGAACTGCTTACTTGTAACGGAGTAAACGGCCCTGGGAGGCCACGGTGTGAGCACCAGCAGGCTCCTGGCTGGGAGTCTGTCAAAGGCTGCCCCTTGTGCAGTGGGAAGCAGGTTTTGCCATGGTGCAGTTGCATGTTTTGCTGATGTGCAGTGGTTGACAGAAGCAGCAGTGCTGGGTCATCATCACAGACAGCATCCCACCCTGCTGCTGCAAAAGGAAGCAAAAGGAAGAATAGGAGGAAGATGTAGGTCAAGTACTTCAGGAAGATGCCAAGCAAATATTCAAAGAACAGCAAGGTTGGTTTTTGCCAGTGTCAGAGGTAGCTGCATGTAGTTTGGCTGTTGGTATGGAATTAATTTTGCTCCTATCAGAAGAAAAATAAAAAAAAATTAAAAAATAAGTAACACTATGTGGTGCTGCTGGGAAATGTGGGGGCACTTTGGTGCAGCTTGTTGGTGTCCCTGTTTTGGAAAGCCTTCTTATGGTGCTGTACTCATAGCCTGGAATGTGCTGCTGTCAGTGTTGTCCTCCAGAGCCCTCTCCACCCCTGCCCAGCTCAACCAGTCACTGTTCCTGCTTGTAGGAGCATTAATAGCTGAGGCCATCAAAGAGCTGGAGGCAGGAATTGTTGTCCCTTCCTTTTAATACTCTGAAGGAGTAGGATTTTATGACTGATTTCCCTGATTTTAGAGGTATTAGAGGATGTTTGGGAGTCTGTAGGAGACTGGGGAAATTTGGGAGACTGGGCAAAATCTGCCACTAAGTCATTTTTTGATGAGAGGCTGAACTAAAGGGTCTTTAAATCTTGTAGGACCATCAGACTAACCCAGAAAAAAATCCCAACTCTAACAGCAAGGGTACTGGCCAGCAGTGTTCCAACTCTAACGTTTGACCTCCTCTGGCCCTGCTGGCACCAGTCTTCCTGCTTTGTCTCAGACCAGGGGTTTGGATGCAGGTTAGTCACACCATGCCTCTGCCAGCCAGCTCATCTGGTTAGGGCTGACAGGCTTAGCCTGAGGAAAACTTCACCAATGCAATTACATTATTTGGGGGCTGGAGAGACCTGATGTTCATAAGTGATCTCTGCCCAGATACTGCTGCCTTTGATCAGGAAACCCTTTAAACAGCCATCATTAAACAGATTATTTTTCCTTAGTCTGACTTAAATAAACAAACAAAAAACAATCCCCCAAACAACCCAACTCCTTTCCATAAAGCTGAAAGGTTTAAGCCCCTTTGTTTTCATATATGACTCCATTTCTGAAAAAGGTTGTGAATGTGACTTTGCACAGTGGGCTGCAAGAGCTGCCTCCACTGCATGTTCCTTGCCACATAAAGAGCACGTGATTCTTCTTTCATGAAGGGGAAAACCTTGTGTTATGTCTTCTGTGACTTACTTGGGTGCAAGAGCCTTTGTGCAGAGCAGTGCTCTGCACCTTGGCTTTTATGCTCTGCTGGTTGTATGGCTTGTAGATGTTTTGGGGAATTTTTGTGTGGCTCTTGCCAACCCCTCAGCTGCCCAGTCTCAGCCTGGGCTGTGCTCATGGCATGGGCTCTGGTTAAACACTGCTGTGTGCTGGCTGAGTGTGGACAGAGGAGTGAAGAGTGGAGATGTGACAGAGCTCAAAAGCTTCCACTGTACAGCTGTCACAGGTGAATAACCCATGATGGAAAGAGGAAAGGTGTGATCCCAGCTTGGGTGAAGAAACACAGTCTGGGCCAAGAGAATGCAGACAGGGAGAGACACCATCACAGCAGAGATGGAGGGACTATCAAAATATGAATGCAAATGGGGTATTATTTATGGTTTTTATGTTGGTATTTGATGAGCACCTTAATGTCTTGCCAGAAACAATGCTCTTAATGTTAAAAGAAAAGCTCCAGGCCATGAAAAGTGAGCAAGAAAATCTCGGGGCTTTCAGGGATAAGCTTAAAGAAATATGGGAGTAGGTGTATAGGGAAATGAGAGATAAAATCAGTAGTTATTTCAGGGAAAAGGGCAATCACTTGGGGGTTGAAAGTGAGCTGAACCATTCGTCTTACTAACGAAGAAGCAAGGGATCAAACAGGTTGGGAAGGATCTTGGGGTGTCTTTCATATTGCAGATCTGCACAGTGCAGGACATGAGACAGCAAAGGGAAAAGTCAGGTCACATCCCTGAGATTCAATATCCCTGAAAGCCAACCTCTTGGAGAGGCTGAAAACAGGTGAGAGGACTCAGGGGACTGCCTGCAGTAGAGGCAAACACTGATCCCTTCCTCTCCCTGCATCTCATGCTTTGGAAAGGTGTTTCTTGGAGTAGGACGTGGCTACAACCATCCTGTGTGAGATGTAATTGCCTTGAAAAAGGTTGAAAGTATTCTGCAATCAAGGAGGGTAAATGGAACCATGAAAGACAGAGATGTTATTGGTAAATATGGAATCTTCTCTGGACAAGTTGGACACCAAACACTCATGACACAGCTTTAATGAGTGTTTGGGATCAGCAGAACCTGGGCTGTCAGTCCCTGTGCCCTCAGTGTGTTACTGCAGCACCCCAGCCACGAAGTCAAATCTGAGCAAACCTCCCTAGGAGGCAGCTGGATCTGCAGCCTTTGGTCACTCTCCATCCTGCCCTTCTTGCCTCATTTTCTCTGCTGGAGCTGCTCTGGAGTTGCTCACCCCACTGAGCTCTTGAGGAAGGGCTTCTTCACCAGCACTCAGCAGTGAGTGCCAAGGTTCTCCAGCCCTTACCAATGTGACACGAAATGCCCTCAAGCCCACTGGCACAGGAGAGGCTCTTGGCTCTGGGGCATCTCTGGGCCCATCTCATCCCCACCTCAGATGGGAAACTCCACACAACTTGTTCTCCATCCCAGTAACAAATGCTGCAGTAAGCATATTGGCAAAAGGCATTTCCATTTTTAATTGAATGGTTATTCCCACATCCTCCTTCAATCAGTGCCCTTCAAACCCACTTCCAGTAATTAAAATGGTAAATGTCTGCCCTTCATTTGCTGCCTCTGGTACTTTGTCCTTATAAATCCTACGCAATGCCAGGGCTTTGATCTGCCCATCTGCTGTGATCATGATCCCAGGACATCTTCAATTAACATGGTTTTTAAAACCTTGGTTTTTCTTCAGATTTAAGCATTGGTTTCCTTCTACTGGTGCCATTTAGTTCCAAGTTAATAGTTAATCTAGTTATAGAGTAGTTATTCTTTAGTTCTTGGCTATCTAGTTATAGTACTTTTACCAAGTGCAGTTTTTGCACATGTTCACAAAAGAGTATATGGATTTGAACACAAGCCTTGCTACTATATTTGGGAAATTTGATAGTTGGGTTATTCTTGGCTGTGGGTTCATATCAATCCTAAGGCTGTGCATGGAGAGGGCTGCACTAGCAGCCAGGGGCTGTCAGACAGGGCTGCCTGTACAGCTCTGCTGCTGGCCATCCTCTGGCTATGGGCCCTCCAGCCTCGCTGAATACTTTTGGTCCTGCCTGGAGAACTCCCAATACATGAAACAGCAGCATCACTAGATGGCACATGTGAGCTGTTCTTGTCTGACTAGCAGAGGATAAGCCTAGCAGTGAGGTCTCTTCCCTCAATGTTTTATTTTTTTATACTTCTGTGGCTTCAGCAGCAGGATGCATCTAATGCATCCAAACCTGCCCTATAGCCCCATTAAATATCACACAGTGTGGTTCTGCCACCTCCCTGTTCCTGCCCTTTCCATCCCAGGGATGCACTAGGATAGAGATTTTACTCTGCTTTACTTTTTTACTTTACTTTTCATCCTTCATAAGAATGAAATATAAACCCAAGAAATATCATATAATAAATGAAAAGAACACCCCATTATAAAGAGGTCTTTGGATATTTAATGAGCTATATCTTTCTAGAAAGGATTGCTTTAAATAATATTTTATAAAGTCTATCTTTGTATACGTAACTGCTTGCAAAAATATTGGCAAAGGCTAAAACTGCAGAATAATTGTGGTCTAATGGTCTTTACTGGCAGGGAACAGGGTGGTGGCTGTCCCACTGTATGGCCCTTCCCCTGAGATGTCTGTCCCCCTGCTGTCACTACAGGGGTGACATGCATCTAAGTTATGGCCTGAAGTGGCTAAAACCAAATGTCAGACATGCTCCTAAAGTGCCCTGGGCTTCTGTTGACATCTGCTGCC
Source organism: Trochalopteron elliotii (assembly GCA_024734555.1). Lineage (NCBI taxonomy): Eukaryota > Metazoa > Chordata > Aves > Passeriformes > Leiothrichidae > Trochalopteron > Trochalopteron elliotii. Next base: position 2,736,801 of record JANPWX010000391.1, read on the forward strand.
AAATGGGACCTTTGTCATGAGGAATTATTCTGTTTGTTGGGTGCCTTGTTCACAGCTTGGTGTGCCAAGTATTTAACTTGTGGAGGAATTTCCTTCACTAAAGCTTTCAATCAAAGTATAGGACCAAAGATCAAAAAGAGACTTCTGGACAGCCAGAGATAAAACACTTTGATCAAAAGAGAACAGAAAATGGCACCACTAATTTCAGTCAAGGGAATAGAGGCCGATGTGTGTATGTGTGTGTAGGGAGCTGGGGTTTATTGTCAACTTCAGCCTTGTTTTTTCATAATTAAGGGTATTTCCACATGGTGACTGATGTATCTCAGGACTAAGAGGAAAATTGCCTTTTCCTTCTCCAAGGTGGAATAGATCACAGGGCAGAGCTTATTCCAAAAGAGGAAATCCACATCCTTACAGGATGCTCTGCAAGCTCCTGTTACTGTCCTGCTCTCTGGACTTTATCCAGGCTGAATGCAGCAAGGAAAGAAAATATCTGCTGTGCTGTCAAGGTTTGCATTCCCAGGAGATGGGCTGCTCCCAGCCTCAGCAGAAGTGCCAGACATTGGGTAATGCTTTGGCCTGTGCTTAGGAAACAATCTTTTCTGCTCCAAACTCTGTTGGGGTCCATGGAAAGGCTGTGCTGAGCTCAGCTGAGTGCAGAGAAGCATCTAAACTATTGCTCACCTGTGTTTGAGCAAGTAGGGGAAGATTTTGCACTGATTTTGCCTCTGAATTGGAAGGGAAGCCCTCCTCACCTCTCCCACATGGACTTAATTTGTAAGATCTTTTGCACCAATTTCACCCTGCACCTGCATTTATGTTCGTATAAACACCAAACCAGAAATTTTAACGATTCTTGGGTCAAGCCACCCACTTCTCCTCCCTGCAAGGCTCAGTGGGATGACCTCAAGGAAACAAGCAATGCTCATCACCAGCTCTAGAAAATATTTCTTTAGGAATAAATCTCTATTTAGGCATTTCTATAAGCATAAAGAGGGTTGAAGGAGAGCTCCCAGGCAGCACTTTCCATGAGATCCTTGGCTGGAAAGTGTGAATTGTAAGGATCATAAAGAGCCCCTCTCCAAGGGGTCTGGTGACAGATGTTCTCAGCAGCATGGCTCAGCCTGCTGCCCCCAGCAGGACCTGTGCCCTCTGAGGAATGCTCCTTCACAGACAAGCCACCTTCTTGTGTTTTCCAGAAAAAACAACCCCTCTTTCCAAGAGCAGCCTCCAGCTTCTATCACAACCAGCAATTTGTCTTGTGCTAATGCATCCCTCCCATTCCTGCCAGGGATGGGATTGCAAGTGCACTCAATACCCAGCTTTAATCTGATGCCAGGACTTGCTTGAGGAGCTGTGAAAGACCTTCTCTATTGCAGGGTCCTGACCATGTTGTCCTTCCTCTCAAATTTCTGCTATCACATCCCTACTGTTCTTGTCAGTCAGTTGTTGGCTAGTTCTGATATTCTGACTGTTTCTGTATAATGCCAAGGATTGGTCTAAACCCTCAGTGTGGTGGGAAGGACTCACTGGCCCCCTTTGACCCTCTCCATGGGGGCTTTGCTTCTCTGCAGTACTGAGGGGGAATGCAGCTCATGGGCAAGGGCTGTTCTTCCCTGAACCACAGATTCCCCTCGCTCCCATGGGAAGAAGAAGCTCAAAGGGAAAAGCTGTAGGACCGTGTCTCTCCTATTGAGGATATCCAATGATTTAATGGACCCTATTTATTACACTACATAAATAGGTGAAATTATTCTATTTTCCAAGTCCAATCATGATTTTCACTGTCTCCTTCAGTGCTAATTCCAGTTGTATCCACTCAGCAACAGCAGAAACAAGTTGTCACAATGCTTAGAGAAGTTCTCTGTACATTCAGTTTTACCTGGAGGAATTTAAAGAACTGTAGTCTAAACCCACATGTCCTGTTTCATCGGGTACTGCAGCTACAGCTGCATTTCAGGCTGGGATGCTCACACATAACCCAACCACATTTAGATTTGATCTCATGCCTTTGGTTTAACTGCACAGAATAAACTCTGCAGCTGAAGAACAAATGTTCTTTGGTTGTTTTTTTTTTTTTTTTTTGGTGTGTGTGTTTTTTTTTTAAAAAAAAACAAAACAGCGTTACACAACTGTATTTGAAGGATTATTTGATCAGGCAACCTGAATATGACCTGATAAGATAATTATTTAAATAGAGCTGAACCAATCCGCCCCTTTTTTTTTTTTGTAATTATCAATCCAATGCAAATATTGTGCTGCCAAGACTCTGTTTGTTTTTAGGAGTGTTCCAGCACTTAAACTCCATCTGTGAAAGTGGCAGAAACAAGCAAGCCCTCAGCTCCAGCAGCTCTTGTTTGCCAAGGTGAATTTTCTTTGACCATTTTACATGGCCACAAATCTTCCTGCCATGACTATGCTGGCAGTCAACAATGAGCTGTGGTAGCTTCTTCTTCACTGAGTCCTCTTGCCTATCACTGAAGTTTCCACTACTTGACCCTTACTCAATTAATTTTTTTCCAGTGACTCAATGACTTTTTTCCAATTCTATTCAGTGGTCTGGTCCTGGACAAGTAAAAGATGTGTATATATATAGATGTGTATATATATAGATGTGTATATATATATAGATGTGTATACTATGTAACAGCTGATAGTTGTGTCTGCAGCTCTGTAACCACAATGTAGAAACTTATCTGCCAGATTAATACCAATGCTTCCTGAATTTAAATACACTACAAATAATGTTTTGCTTGGCATGCATTTATCACCTATTTATCTGCCATACCATATCTTCACTGCTTCACTAGTGTTATTTGCAAGACAAGATAATAGTGATATTTAGAAAATGCTGTGGCCTGTGATAATTTTGGGTTTGATTTTTGCCTGAGAAGTGAAGAGGCTGACACATTCTTCAATACACGCAGAAAAATGTATGCTAGGAGGTCATGACTTCAGCTTCTTTCTTCTTTTTCTTGTTTTTTCTCTGAAGAAGCATTCATGGAAGTGCTGGGTTAAGTGCAATTGGACTTGATGATCTTAAGGGTCTTTTCCAACCTAAATGGTCTTATGATTCTAAGATCTCTTTGGTACCTGCAGGCACAGCTCCTTGCAATGATGGCACAGTTGATGCCTCTGCATCACTCACCACTTCCCTGTGGTTACAGATGTCATAAAATCATGGAATGGTTTGGATTGGAAAGGTTCTTAAAGGCTTCACACTCCCTGCCATGGGCAAAAAGACCTCCTACTATCCCAGGGTGCTCCAAGCCCTGTCCAACCTGGCCTTGGACAATCCTAGGGATGGGGCAGCCACAGCTTCTCTGGGCAACCTGTGCCAGTGCTTCACCACCCTTACAGGGAAGATTTACTTCCTAACATCTAATCTAATACTCTCCTCTTTTAGTTTAAAACCATTCTCCCTTGCCCCTTCACTATCTGCCTGTGTATAACTGTCCATGCTCTGGCCTCAAGGAGGCTTCTACTGCAGCCTTACTTGACATGGCGAATTTCCACCTCTCCCCAACAATTCAAGTTGTAAAAGCCATGACATCTGTTTTGACAGGCTGCACCCCACGGGGAGGGTGTGTATCACTTTCTTTCTCCCCTGCCTGGGTGGGGCTTTTTTGCCCCCGCAGTGTGCAGATGAGGTTACTGAGACCATGGGACTTGCTGCTCCTGCAAACAGCTCTGTTTGAAGCAGACCACTGGTTCAGGACAGGCCTGAGACGAAGCATTGCAGCCTTTGCAACTTTTGTTTGGAGTGAAAAGGAAAATACACAGCAATGGAGGGGCTCTTGGCTTTGATCATTACTGGTTCGGGGGAATAAAAACATAACCCAGAGGGAGAGAGTGAGGGGTGTAATAATGTCAGGTCAATCTCTTTGTTATTTTCCAAGATCAAAAGGAGCCGTGGGAGTTTAGCTTCCATTGCCTTCCCCTTTTGTTTTCTACTTTTCAGCTTTCCTCCTCAAAAACCAATACAGCCCTCTCTGGACTTCTCACACCCGAGTGCCCCCTACTCCTGCCAGTCCCAAGCCCACTGCAGGCTGTGTGCATAGTACTGGGGGAGCACACTGGTCAGAGGTGCCCATCACTGCCCAGCCTGCTGGGTGCTACTTCAGAAGATATATGGTAATAATCCTCTCTTCAGTGTTTTGAACCAGGGTTTACTCTGTTTTCAGAGCTCACCCCACTGTGTCGATGAAGGATGTTTGGGTGCAGCCAGGACAGAAGCCTGAACAGGGCTCTCACCCCAGAAATGTGTTGATCAGCATCCAGAGAATTCCATTAATAACCTCTTTTCCCTTCAGCACCTTCTCTAGTGTTGTTTTTCAGCATCATGAAGCACTGAGCCTGCTGTGTGGCAAAAACCAGGCTCCGGGCTGATATATCTGGCTAGGGCAGAGCACAACCTTCTGTGGGGCCCCATCTTGATTAGGTAGCTGAACAAAGCATGGAAACTCCAGGCAGGTGGTAGAGTGGACAAATGGGAATAGGAACAACCAGGGACCTTTCTGAGCTGAGCCCACAACTGGTCCCTCCCCCTGTGTGAAGCTGTGGTAGCTGCAGCCTGTCCTGGCTGCAGCGAGGCTGGCTGGCACAGCCACTCTCTTGACTGCTTGGCCCTGAGGTTATGGACTCTCAAGGATAACCTCCATGATTAGTTGGTCCATACTGTGTTTTGTGAAAATAATCAGTTAAAACTACACAACTGTTTTAAAGAGTTTAAAGATGTTTGTGTCACATTGAGAGAACAGGGAAGGAGGGACGAGTGACACGGGTGGGTGAGGGGGCTCTGCTGGTGGTGGTAAACAGCTGCTAATGCTCATTCGTGGAGACCACCAGCACCCCACTTACACTAGCCCAGGTAAAAATTGTTTATTCTGACACAGAGATACTCAGTGGAGCATCAGAGCTGTGTAAGCATCCCCAGTGCAGAGTTTTCTGCAGTGGAAACAACTTGTCTCTGACATGGGCACAGCAGGCAGCCAGGGCTTGGCTCTGAGCAACACAGCCTGGGTAGAGTTTTTAAGTGTCAGAGGCATGAAGATACGTTTACATAGTGTGATACCCAGCAGCGAGACATTCTTGCTTATTTTATGATTCCATCAGCATGTTCTTGACTGATTATGAATGGATTCCTTTCAGGTTAACAAGCTGAAAACATTTTTGTTATTAAAGAGAGCCAAATCAAACTTTATTGAGCAAATACATCTTGGATCTCTGGCTAATGAGTTTTTCTGCTGTTCAAACATGTTATGTGATATGAATGAAACTGCAGTAGAATTAGACTTAGCTGTTCATGTAGAATTCATAAGCTGCAATTTTTTTCCCCACAGCTTTATTTTAGGCAGGTAAGTTATTTTTGGAGGAAATGACAGTTTTGCATAATTTGGCTATGTAAAAGTGATTAATGAAAATAGTATTTACTAGTCCCATTTTATGAAGAAATTGAATCAGAAGCATGCTTTGAAATGCAGAAGGGCTGATCCTTCCATGCCTCCCACCACTAACTTGTCAATAAAACACTTGTTTTGTGGTTTGTTTTCTAAAGCTGTGCCCTGGCAGGGGAGCACAGGGCACAGCTGCTGCAAGCCCAGCCCCAGGACTGTCACCTGAGCCAAGCAAAGCTCACATTTTGGTACCTGCAGTGATTCTACTGACCTTGATTTATTCCCAGCTAATTTGGTATGAATAGTATCAGAATCAGGGTCATGGCTATAACCATTAGTGATGCAGAACAGAGGCTAAAAATAATCCCTGTGAGTGACATGCAGATTTATATAATGAAAGATGGGGCAATTCCAGATTTCCAGCCAACTGGTGTTAAACAAACTGCCCTGAGTGCTCCAGACCAAAAGCCTGTGATGGAAAAGGAACATTTAGACAGGGCCTGTATGTGAACTATTTGTGGAATTATTGTTAGTCAAATCTATTATGATGCATTCCCTTATGTTCACTTTTCACCCATTAAAATAAATTAACAGCATTATATGTAGCATTTCTAAAAACTAAGAACTGCCAAAATAAAAGAGATAACTGACATTTAGAGCATTTTGGAGATTTCTTATCCTGTAGAAGGAATTTGTAAAATTTAAACCGAAGTCACAAGCACAGATTTTCTCTGCTGAGAACATGTAGTGTAATCCTCCTGGTCTTCTGGCACTCCCCAGGATAATCTACAGTTCATAACCTGTAGGAAAAATGGAGCCCAAGAAAGCAGATGACCCTGATGCCCAACTCCATATGAGGAGATTTGCTGCCATCTTTTGGTAGATGCATGTTCCAGAAATTAATGAAAAATTATCTCTCACAGATACTAAACATTTTCTCCCTCTGCTCATTCTTAGTCCATCTGCAGCATCAGCTCCTGGAGGGATTTAAAATTGTGTAGATGTGGCATTTGGGGACATGGTTTAGTGGTGGACTTGGCAGTGCTGGGTTAACAGTTGGACTTGATGATCTTCAAGGTCTTTTCCAATCTAAACAATTCCATGATTCTGTGCTCTTAGCCTCTACTGCAGGGGCAGCCTGTGAAAATTAATCTCAGCCAGTGACACTCCAAGGAGCTCCCAATAACCCTGGGGGTGCCTGTGGGGCTGGAAGGGCTTAATGTGGGGTAGGGACTGGGCTGGTTTCTTCATGGTCTGCTGCTAAGAGAAAAGCTGTAGGAAACAGGCTTCAATCTCTGCATGTCTGCAAGTAATAAAATACTTCTTTATGCCCTGAGGTAATAAAATAATGTATTTGATAAGCTCGGGCAGCAGCAGGACGATGCAAGGGGAGGGGCCAAGGCTGGGACACAGTGCTCCACAAATCACACTCATTACTGCAAGATTTACCTTTGCAGAGGGCAAAGAGCTGAGGCTGCACTTTGGCAGGGGCAGATTGAGGAGCTGCTGCTCAGGGTGAAAGTGCACCCTTGTGACTGATGGGTGGTGGGCAATGCCCTGTGCCCCTGCTCCCCTCCGAGGTCCTGCCTCTGCACTGCAGCCCCTTCGCTTCCCTTGCTCCTCTGACTCCTGCAGGAGGAGGTTCAATGCACCCCTGCAGAAAGCTGCCCACTGTTTTTGCTTGGGTTACGCTTTTTCATGGGACAGTGAGTGAAATCCAGGGCAGGCTTTGACAAGCCCCAGGATGCAGGAAAAGAGGGAAGGCATCAGCTGCTGCCAGAGGGAGAACTGAGAGGGTGTTGTGAGCTGACACTTCACCCTGACTGCAACTCTGTGCTCTGGTTACAACACCCACATTCGTAGTGGTGCAGGGATCAACAAAATGACTGTGGTTAGAAGAACTTCTCAAATTTGAGAGAGACCTCTTTTTTTTTCATGGGTTGCTACCCTGGTGGCAGGCTGCACACTTTATTTTAATGTGGATTTGGTATCCAGCACAATTCCTTCAGCCTTTACTACCTCAGCTGCCTTTCTAAGGTCGATATGTGGCTACACACAATCCATTCCCCTCTGCCATCCTGTCAGGCCAAGAAATTCCTGAGAACCCACTGAATTCCACAAGCCGCTTCATTTATACACTTCAGCTCAACATTAAGTTCCTTGCAGGGTTTATTTAGTTTGAACCCTGACCAAAGTTCCCAAGTGCTCTGTGTGTGTTCCTGGGCTGTGCTGGGACAGGCACCACTCACCTGCCACAACTGTGGGAGCAGTGTCCTTCAGAGAAATCCTGTTGGGAAAGCAAAGGCATGAGCCAGGTAAGGGCACAAGCAGGGAAACTGCCTCCTCTCACTTTCCATTCCCACTGTGCAAGGGATAAAGAGTGGGAAAGAACGAATTAAAAAAAAATAAACGAAACAAACCAACGTTCTCGTGGGTGGGATGTGAACTCTCAGCAATCATTATTTTTTTAACACAGACATTCCTTGTGTGATGGGGGCAGAAGGGTGACCAGCCAGACCATCAGCAGTTTCCTGGCTGAGATGATTCCCCTGTTTATCTTGTGGGTGATGTGCTGAGTGTCCCAGGGACCTCCAACAGTGCAGGACTGGGTTTGTATCTCATCCTGAAAGTGGCCCAGCTCCACCACTGTTCCCCTCCGACAGCAGATCACTCCCTGCCTGACCTTTTGTCACCGGGAGAGTAAGCTGTGAGGGCTGATTTGTGTGTCTGAGGGAGAGTTAGGAAAGATGTCAGCTCCCTAATTCCTGAGAGCCCCTCCACGCCCCGCAGTCAGTCCCCACGGGGGAAGGCTTGCTGCCTCGCTGACCCCTGGCCCTCTGACAGCTCCTCCGGACACTCACCAGTTATCACACACAGCCTCACCTGCCCACAGATCCTCTTCCAAATTCTCCCTTCTTCCTTTCCCACCACTCTTGTCTCAACCAGGATATGGGGAATTGAAATTTTAACAAGACGGGGAGTTAGAATTAAATTCTAAATTGAATTCTAGGTAGTTCTAATTTAGCTAATTCAGACTAAATGGGGACTTCCATCGAACCAGTATAGCTTGGGTCGGAAGGGCCCTTTAAAAGTCACCTCGCCTCGTTTTCCGCAGAGCCGGGGATTCTGGTACCCGGGCGGCTGCAGGTGTCCTGGGTCATACCGGGGCCGGCACTGCCGCATCCCGCGGATGCCACAGCCGGTGCGGTCCCTTATGCAGACAGATGTCGCCAGGGCGCGGGGACTGCCCGGCGGAGCCCCCGGCGCCGTGCCCGGAGAGCGGCCCCGCAGCCTGGGCTG
>JANPWX010000391.1:2745887-2762000 GCA_024734555.1 Trochalopteron elliotii
GGTCCCGGCGCCGCATCCCGGGATGCCGGCGGCCGCAGCGCCGAGGCCGAGCTCAGTGAACCGGGCGCTGGCCCCGTGACGGGAGCGGAAAGGTCACTGGGCCACGGCAGGCGGGCGTGCGGCTCCTGACGAGCTCTTCGGCAAGCGGGATCGTGCTCTCCTTGCCGGGAAGCAAAGGTCGAAGGTGGCTGTACGTGCCCGGGTTTAGCACCGTCTTGGCTCTGACATCCCTTTCACCTCGCTCCTCCGCACCGCCGGGATCCTTCTTGCGGGTTGGCAAATTCGTTCTGATATGTACCCAAGCCTCAAGCCAAGCAGCCAAACTGATTTCTTCTTCCATTTTATTCTGCTTATTCTCAGAATGTAGCTTTTTACTTGTGGGTAGAATTGTCAGTTAAAAAAAAGCCCTGTGTCTCTGCTTTCCCTTCCCGTACCGAGCACTGTGGGGCCACAGCAGCGCCTGCCTCGATTCTGCCTTGTCACAGCCCTTCCTGGGAACAACTCTTGCTGGAGGGAGGAAAAGTTTTTGAGTCATTCAGTCTTTGGGTATTTGCAAAAAAAAAAAAAAAAAAAAAAAAAAAGAAAGAAAGGTAACAAATTCGTCAGAAAATGGAGTGGAGCTGACTCATCATCAGTGACCAATGCAAGGTTGTGTCTCTGGGGAATATTTATAGTGATTCCAGCAGAAACAGATCCCAGCTTGTTTCTCAGATGGCTTAGTGAGAATAGAGGTGTGTTGCAGTTTGTTTTGTTGGGTGCAGTGGATGGTTGAATAATCACCTTTCTTATGGCATTGCACCTATGAATTTTTGTCAGAAATGGGCTTTTACAGTATTGCAATGACATTCCAGAATAATGCCTCCCCCCAGCACTCTCCATCAAAGGTTTGCACTGATCCCTTCTTTCTTCCTGCCCACATTTTGGGGTGTGTGTATGGGGGTGTGAAGGTGTGGGTGACATCGCTGTTGTCTGCTGTAGCAGCAGGAGGATGTCCCCAGCCCTGGCACTGTTGGGATGGAGGCAGGATGCACGTCTTAGGCCCTCGTGGGCTTGGCATCTGCTGCAGGTAGGGAAAAACATCCACCAGTGCAGCAGATGCTCCTCTTCTATGCGAGCTGTCACATTGTGCTGGAAGACAAAATTCCATTTTAATTACTCATCCCCATAGATCTGGTGCTGGGTGTTCCTGCAGTGGGGCTGGGAGCAAGGGACATGTCCCTTCCTGAGTGTGCTGCCGGGGCGTGCACTGGCCCAGGCCCTGCCATGCAGGTGGCATGGGGTGGGACAGCAGCACTGCTCTTCTCCTCTTCTGCAGGTATTTAACAGAAACAGTTTAATTTAACATGTAGGGACTGTGGTTCTGTGTTCTTCCCTTGCAGTTTAGTAACTACAGTAGCTACAGCAAGCTGCAACATCACCCAAGTCCATTTAATTGATACTTATATGTGATAGTTTAACATGGGGTTGCCGTACAACACTGCGGTTCTTAGTGTATACCCATACAATTAAGAGCAGGCTGTCTCTTTCTTTAAATCCATAATTAGTACAGCCTAAATAATAATATTTACATTTGCTTTTAAGGGTTTTATTTCCTTTATGCTCCTCTGTTTATTGGGCTACAGAGGTACTGCATAAATCCTTTAAATCTGCTCCATCATGCATGCAGTTCCAAAGCAAAGCTCCAGCAGGAAGGCTGGGATCCTGCAAGTGTCACAGGGACTCTGCATGGCTTTGTAATGCCTGCAACAAAAGAAATTGTGCACTCCCAGTCTTAAATTTTGAGTCATAATGGTGCATAGATTATGTGATGTTGGCGCAGTAACAAGTTGGGACAGAAAATGTTGTTAAGTATTGTGTCTAATAATGCTGTGATTTTACAAACCACGTGCTTTTACTGGCTTCTCAAAAGCCTCGTGAATGTGCCCAACTTGATGTTTGACCTCTGTGTGACTGTGCATTATTTAAGGATAAATGTATTCTTAAATCTCTGCACAGTGAGGCTGCTGAACCTGATCTGAAGCAGGCTGTGGGCATGACTTGAAGGGATTTGGGTTCTGGACCATAAAACCCAAAGTGTGGAGCCAGCACTGAGCTCCCCTGGGAGCCTGGGATGTTGTACAGGGAAGCTGTACAGGTGCCAAGTGGAGCTGGTGCCTCCAGCCAGCCATGGGACGTGAAGGGAGCTGGGCCCTGCTCTGGGAGCAAAGCTCCATCCTTTACGGTGTATTGACACAACAGACACTGCCTGGGAAATGACACTGCCCAGGTTGGAGGTCCAGAAAGGCACCTAAAAACTGCTTCATTCCAAGGAATAATTTTTCCTTTAATGGAGGAGATAAATGACAAATAAATTAGTATTCTTTCTAACCTCGAGGCAAAAGACCCTCATGTGGGTTTTTCCCCATGCAGACAGACTGTACCTGGTCACATAACCCAATGCTGTCTGTCTCTCCCAGCTGTTCCCAGCAGCTGTAATGTGTCCACCCTGCAAGTAGCACCTTGTCATGCTCATGGAAACAGGGAGCTGGAATGTTCAGAACTACTGGCACCATCCAAAAATGGTACACGAGTTCAGGTTTATTGGGAAAAAATGTGGTTAGATAAAGATAAATCCAACCTTTTTATTTCTTAGCCTTGAATCTGATAGACTGCCATTGTCTTTGTGGAAATTTCATTCTTATAATGGATTTGATTCTTACCTTAAATTTTTAGATTGTTCCTTTCCCTGTGTAAATATCATAAACCTGATAAATAAGTGCAGGGAAGCTTGAACCTAGGCATGTATGACACTTATCAAGCAGAGATGAGTTTTCCTTTGGTTGTAGCCAATCCTTGTATTTGCCAGTGCACTCTGGGTTTGCCACTTTTTGGACTGAATTTGATTTAATTGCTCAGAACTGCATCATAGAATGAAAACTTTGCCATCTGTGCCACTGGAAAATATTCAAATTTGGCCTGCTGTAATGAAATCTTCACTGGGGTTGCCTCTTGGGTCCTGCAGCTCCAAAGGGAGCTCCTGATTTTCTCCCTGTGGCAGTTACAAATCAGGCATTCTTGGAGGTATGCTCACAGCAGCACTCAGAGCTTACTCCTCCTCAGTTCAGGATTTCTTCAGTCATCGCTTGTGCAATGGTGTTTCTTACTCAAGAAAACCAAAATATTTTCCCACTTGGAACACGTTACAGATATTCTACTTGGCCTGCTCTGTGCAGGCATTGAGGTCCATAGTCACGCTGAGCTATTTGCACAGTTGGACAAGGATAAAAGCAGTGAATTCATTTCAGTCCAAACCTAATCTGAGTTAATGTGCAGGGATCCCACTGGTGAAAAGCAAGGGCACTTGGCCACAGCCATTCCTTGATCCTTTAAGAGTTTGAATCCCTGCTAAGCATGCTTGTCTTACAACCTGTACTCGCACAGGATGTAATCAGTTTTGTTTTCCATCTGTTAAACAAGAGGCTTCTTATTAGCCAGTGCAAACAGAAATTTTTTGTTTTGTTCTTGCTGACAACAGCAAGGGTTACCACCAAGTACACAGCTCCTAGCATTTTCCACACTCAGCAATTTTAAACACCTTGCTCTGTGTGTGTTACATGGTTTGCCTTACAATCAGCAGGGATTTGGCTTTCAGTATTGTCCCCTAATTATAGTAATTGTCTAAGTGGAGCTCTCATGTCTCCCACTGTTCTGGGCCCAGACTGCAGCAGTGGAGGAGCCTGGCACAGCTCATGCACCTGATGAGCCTGGCCACAGCCAGAGGGGATACACAGGCATCAAGGAAAACTTGGCTTCATGGGTTTGGAGAAGCAAAAAACATGACTGAGAAAATCCAACCCAAAAGTATATGGCATTCATTTATGAAGAAAATATTTTGATTTTATGAAGTGACTCAAAGGGAGTTTTGATAAAATAGATTTGATAGATTCTGAGATACAGCTGGCAGAGTGGTGCATTGTCTTTCAAAGCGATGCTTATTTGATTTTTCAAGTGTAGTGATTTGTAATATTTTTAATTTTTGATGATGCTAAATGGTAATATCCATCAGAGGGTTCTCATGGGGCCAGGCTGCTCTGGCAAGGCAGAAGCATTTGCTGTACACAGACAGCTCTTAGTGACTCCTGCCATCCCTCTCCTGAGTGCTGCCTGACTTTGGGGGGTGATTTCCAAGCAGGGCATTGTATCTGCTTCTAGTGACTTCAGTGAGGAACAGAGGAATTACACAAATATGGTAATCCTTTCTTACGGGTTTTTTCTGCTTATGTTTTTGGCGTTTTTTTCACTTTTTCTGCCCCCTTTTAAAGGCTGATTTTGTCTATAAACATTAAATCTCTGCACTTATGTTTTCACAAAACAAACCCAAGCAGAGAAATTTAGGTCCAATACAAGCAGCTAAAACTGTTTTGGAATAGGAATTAAAAATATATATGTATAATTATTTTAACTCTTTAGCTGGTTGTGTATTTGAGGATGCATTTTAATACTGGACTATGACTGGAAAGAAATGATATGCACCCAAGCAGTCTGCATCTGGAGCTACATCATAGTATGTGCCCTTGTATCCTACTTAACATTCTGAAAGGACTGTTGGCTTTTATTTAGTCACCAGATCTGTTTTGTTCCCTCTAGGAAAGGGATTCTTTCTTTATGCAATGGCAATATCCTGCTTTAGCAGGTACCAGCTTGTTGTCTAAAGTGCTTGAGGCACCGAGTGACTGCTAAAGGTCCCTATCTGATCTTCATGGGGTGGTGAGCCTGCCTGAGAACTGCATCCCAGCCTGCAGCCAGAGAGATTTTAAAGCACCCTTGTGTTCAGAGCTAGTGGGTTTGTGTGGGCTTTAAAGGAGTAGTTTTCTGCTAACATTGAATACTCTAGAGTAAGAATGTCAGGCAGTTTTTTAAGCATTTGCATGTGGTAAACTGCTTATTACTTTTGAATAGCCAAAAAGTTTGTGAATGTGGAATTTTAGTGCAACATCTGGTATCGGGAGGATTAGCTTTATAAATATGATTTAGCTCCTTTGCTGTGTAGAATTTGGAAATCTTGTCTACAAAGACAGAAGATATGCACCATTTCAGATAGCTTGACTTTGTTTCCCCTGAAGAAATTACTTTATTTGAATAAGAGAGTAGAAATTGTTGTACTTGGATAAAAAAGGACATTCGCTTGGTTTGTTCCTCTCAGGATCCTGTTTTCTCCTCTGTATATGGTGAGACAGTTTTCCCAATGGCTGAGAAAATGGGATGCATTTATTGCTTTTGCAGGAGGCCACTGAACTAAGAATGTCAGGGCTTGATGAGGATGGGAAAGTGAGGATCTCCATGGCAGTGTGGGCATCCCTAAGACACAAAACACAGTGGAGAAAGCTGCCCTGCAGTGTCCCCACCACTGGGCTGTGGCTTTGCAGGGAGCTCCAATCTGCATTTTGCTGCTGAAGTGGGGTTGTGGCTCCCCTCCTGATGGCCTGACTTCACAGGGTGGCATCCCTGCAGTCTGAATTTTTCTCAGCAAGATCATTTTTTCTCAGGTGCACAGAAGGACACTTAAAGGTCAATGTCTAAGGAGACATCTTAACCCATTAATAGCAATTACAAAGTCAAAGAAAACTGCAGCATAAGAACGACCATTTATTGATTTTGCTGGCATAAATGTTATCCATTTGCTGTTCTGAATTAGGGGAAGAGGGATGTTCCTGACAGTAGATGCTTGTTCTGGTTACATTTCCTTAGTGAATGAGTTGGGGCCTTAATGCTTTACATCAGAATGCAGAGATCCATTGTGAGAAACAGGAGAAACGTTTCCAAGAAATGGTTTGAAAAAACTGTAAGTTCGTTTGTGCAGTTACACTGATAAGGAAACAACAGTTAACTCTTTGGAAAGGCATAGAAAGTTCCTTTTCTTTTAATATATGTTTGTTCTGCAGCCTGTTTCACATCCTCAGTGGCAATTACATGGTCACTGCTGCTGCTGGCTCCTGAGCAAAATGAAATCACACTGTTTGCAATAGCTGCTTTCTTCAGGCTGTATTTAAGTGGTGGATGGGGGATACAAAAAGGGGCTGAAATGGGGATAAGTTTCTTGTTGCTTAAATGAATTAAGTAAGTTTCTGAACACTGTAGTTTCCTTTTTTTATTTCTTAAATTTTCCTTTCCAGAAAATGGCTGTTCCACCTGCTTATGCCGACCTGGGCAAATCTGCCAGAGATATTTTCACCAAGGGATATGGTAAATAAAGCCAAAATAAGTTTGGTCTTTTGCTGTCTACCTGATTCCTGAAACTGTTAGGCTTTTATTACCTTCCCCTGAGAAATACTCCAGTTATTTCCATTAGAATTGACAGAATCACAGCTTCACATTGCCCTTGCTGTTTGGAAAGGGAGGGTAACTTACTTTTCTTTTGATAAAATTCTTCCTGTTCCCCACAGAACTGTTGTTGGTTTTGAGAGAAAATTGTGTGCTGTATTTTGGCTGTGCCCCTGTATTGACAAGCAGGATCACTGATGGCAGTAGTTTGATTATGAACAGAATGCTGCTCACTGTGAATAAAAGTATTATTGCCTAATTTGGTCCCAGTTATATTGCTGAGGTCAATAGGATTCATCAGTCAAGTGCTATCTGAAGTGAGTACAAACTGCTTCTTAGAAACACATAGTTTGATAACTGTGCCCTTTTCTAACTATTTAATAGTTCACAAGTTATATAGAAGAGAGTTTTAAGAAATAAATCAGAAATGCTTTTCAAATCAGCATATATATGATTCATATTTTCTTCTCACTCTCTAGGTTTTGGGTTAATAAAGCTTGATTTGAAAACAAGATCTGAAAATGGACTGGTGAGTTTGGAAGCACACTGAAATCCAAAACATTGTGATGGTTTTGTGATTACTGTATATTTCTTTTTAGAATACATTTGTGTTTATATGAACTAGTATTTAACAAACTATAATGACTGATATGTTCTACAAGTATTTGCCTGATTGTATATAAGTATATTGACAAATACATACATGTATGAATTATTTTTCTTCTTTTAGGAATTTACAAGCTCAGGTTCAGCAAACTCAGAAACAAACAAAGTCAGTGGTAGTTTGGAAACGAAATACAAATGGGTGGAATATGGATTGATGTTCACAGAAAAGTGGAACACTGACAACACACTAGGCACTGAGATTACTCTTGAAGATCAGGTAATTTTTGGCTCCATCAAAGCAATTTGCAAATTCAGTTATGCTGATCTCTAATTAGAAATCCAACCAGTGAATTTCTTTTCTGTTCAGCTTGCACGGGGCCTGAAGCTGACCTTTGACTCCACCTTCTCTCCCAACACTGGGTAAGAAGTGAGTAAGCTAAAGTGACAAAAAAGGCATTTTTAATTTTTTGTCCTGAGATACCAAGACCAATAAAAATCAGCCTGTGTATGATAAAATCATGTACATCTCACTGAAATCTTAGTGTTAATAATCCCTTTTTAATCCTTAATTATAGCAAGCAAATTTAAACACAATAGCTTGAAAATTACAGTTAGAATTAGAGAGTGAAGAAAAAGTTGTGGTTTTGCTCCATTGTGTATTTTTGGCCGTGTCAGAGGATGAGCTGCTGCCTTAATAAAAGCACTAAACAAGTCAGCTGTAATGCAAAGCTTAACAAGCTCCAGGGGCCAGTTGGCCAAAGCTCTGATAGGTTGACACAGAACTGGGCTCTTGTCCCAAGCTGAATTTATCATCCGAATTCTTGCAGGCCACAATGTGCCTTGGTGGTGGATGGGTATTTCTGACACGGTGATTGGATGCATGTTTTATGTGGGCCAGAGGGATTAAGCAGCAGCTGTAGGTCTAGATGTTGGTTTATTTTTTTCCCCTGATTATCTTTGTGCAGGCAGTGCTGCCAGTGAGTCAAAATACTCTGCACATCAGCTTTCCAGAGCAGCACACTGCACTGCAGGCTCTCAGGGTAATAGTCCCAGGGGAGCTTTCACCCTGTCTTTTTGATTTAGTGTTCTGCATTGTCAACTGCTTTCAGTCCACTCCTAATTCTAGATTAATGAGATATTTTCTGTTAATCAGAATAATCTCATGTAGACTTTCATAATTATTTCTTAATTGGTAGGATTCTTGGAGAAACTAAAAGGAAAAACCTTGTTCAAGAACGATGTTACAGGTCTAGAACTATTTCTTGGGCACTTCACAGGCACTGTAGTTATGATTGCCTCGAGAGGACTGTTAAATGTGGGTAAATGGAGTGAGATTCAATCCTGGTGTGACCTGACTTAGTTTGACAGTGACTTCTCCCCCTCCTTGTTACTTACTGACTCTGATGAATCTTTCAGCAGGTAAAGTAATTTTTTGGAGCACCCTGTGTTCTTATCTCTGTCCCTGTGACATTGGTGGTAGAGGTACTGCTGACTTTTACAGAAGTTGCAGATGAGTGCTTTTGGCACTCCTGCACTCTATTTCTGATTCTGCAAAACACAAGAAATTCCTGAATAATAAAAAAGAGATCAGTCTCTTTGTGAGTCTGATACAGCACTGATACTGTTCTTGGAGGTTGTTTTTGTTAGCCGACATGAAAAGTTGATTTGAAATTTCAAATTGGCCTGACTTTCCCAGAAAGATTTCTGTAAAGATTTGGTCAAAGACAGAAGACACTTGTAAAAAGAGAAGAAAAAAATCTTAAATAAGAGTAGGTGAATATATTAGACATAACTCTCTTGCCTTGTGAGGGTCTGCACCCTTGATGTAAATCAACCTAAGGACACATGAGAAAATACTGGTCTGACCAATAGTATAAAAATAAACAGGTGACTCAGGAGAGTTTATTTCTGCCTTAACCTGGCAGCTTTCTGGTGGCTGTAAATAGCTGTGACCATTAAAGTCCACAAAATACCATAAGGAGAAATAGGGATGTTAGAGCCACTGAAGCAGCTTGCTTGCTTCACAGCAGAGACTTTCCCTCAGGAAACTGCAAAGTAGTGATTTCCTAATGTCTGTCACAGTAAATAAAATTACCCAGTTCACTAGGACTGTCAAAAAATTGTTTGCCTGGGACAGGCAAATGTTGTTTGCTTGGGACAGGCAAGCAAGTCTACTATTGCAGACTTCTGGTGGCAAACCAGTTTCCATTTTTTCCCTGTACGTACCAAACTTCCAAAACCATCATATCAGTTGGAGATGAGGATATGGTTTTGTCACTTCCCATCTGAGTGCAGCTGCTTCTCAGAAAACAGTCCAGAAGTGCTTTGTGGGGCACCACACCACATTTTACCACTCATTTGCAAAGAATTCACTGTAGCTGGCTTAGGATTTTGTAAAGGTGAACACCAAGAAGGTGACATGCCATGTGGCTCTTCAGGGATGTACACATTTTTTTCAGGAACTATTACACTGAGTTAAAGTAAGTGTTAGGATGGAATTGCTACCTACAGGTGCATCTTTGCAAAGATACAATATCTTTGTTTTCTCTTTAGGAAAAAGAGTGCTAAAATTAAGTCGGGGTACAAAAGGGAACACATCAACATCGGCTGCGACATGGATTTTGATATTGCGGGTCCTTCAATACGCGGAGCTCTCGTGCTTGGCTACGAGGGGTGGCTGGCAGGCTACCAAATGACTTTTGAGACAGCAAAGTCTAGAGTAACCCAGAGCAACTTCGCTGTTGGCTATAAGACTGATGAATTCCAGCTCCATACTAATGTGTAAGTACTGGCAGACAGGCACTAAAAAGGGATTTGGAATGATTTTGCTGCTTACTAAACAGTGAAAGGGTCAGAGGTTCAGCAATGGTGAACAAGGGAATGGTGGATTTGAAATTAATTCTTCATTAAAGATGTCAAGCTGTATTTTTTCAGCTGCATTACCTTTTCTTTGAATTATGTGGGTGAGGGAGTATATGATGGAAGGAACTGGAACTCACTGAGGATCCAAGGCTCCAGTGTCTGTCTAGCAGATAAGGACTATTAGAATCCATTAGTGATACAATAAAAAAAAAATTACTATAAAAGTTATAAAAATACTCTTGGTGAAAACTGAAATAAAAGCATGCTTTCCTTTTACACCTGTCAACATCAAACAAAATGGTGGTTTGATGTGTAGATGAAATAGTTAATCAGAGACTGAACAAGAACAGGCAAAAGGGAGTGACTGGAGGAGATAGGCACTGGGTTTGTTTTAGTACTGGAAGGGATATCGTGTAAAAGTTTGTTTCGTATTACAACTCCTAATAATCTACACAAGTATTTGTCCTTTCTGAATATATCAACAGTAGGAAACCAGGATCAAATTTCTTGAAAACCTTAATTTCTCTGTCTCCTCTTCCCCCTAAAAAGGCAATTTATTCCTTTGGGGAAGACAGTTTTTTAAGATTAGGCAATCCCTAATCCATTCTCCTGGCCCCCCCTTTCCATGCCCTCGGGTAATTGGATATTTTGCATGTAGCAGAGCTATTCCAAGCTGTTTCTATCTAGAGGCTGAACAATTTTGACTTCCTAGAGCTACTTCTTCAAAGGCCTTCTGTTCTGTTTCATGCTGTTTTGCAGCGATGTGGTTTAGGAAGCTCCCGCTGCCTTGCAGAACAATTGAACCCCCACAGCCCAGACAGTGTGTTTGAAGGATTGCCAAAGCACAAAAATGTGGGCAGAAAACTTCCAGCAAAACAATATGTGGGGTCCTCTTCCACTCAGGAGTTAGAAGTTGCTCCTTCAAGCGCAATGACTTTCAACTTAGTTGTGCTGTAGCAGTTCAAAACATTCTTTTATTGGCTTTCTCTGTAAAATGCTGTGGTTATTATTACTCTTAATTAAAGCAACAGCAGAAACTCATAACAGCAGTAGGGGCTCAGATCTGTTTCTGGTATTCCAGAGGGTCTGTTTCTCAGGTTGCTGTTATTGTACAAAACCATAGAGGTATGATACGAATAGAAATCTTATTTATTGTTAATAATAGATTAGTTGGGTGACTGATGTATTTCAGCTTTGAAAACGTGTCAGAGCTTTTATATAATTCCAGAAAGGGTTGTGTGGGGAGCTCCTCTCACTAGGCTGCTTGGTTTTTACATCTACATAGGTCAGTGTTTCACTGGGATACTGTAGCAGAGCAGATAACGTGACTAGGTGGGGCTTGAAGCATGGTTTTTGTTGTTCCTGGCATTACACAAACCAGCTGGGGACTCCAGCAAGTTACTTGCCTTAAGAGTGGCTTAATATATTAATTTTCATAGAGGGCTAGTGTTTTTTTTTTTTAAATCTACATAAGAAGTGCTATTATCTGCATTCAAAAGTGCTATTACTATTAGAGTTAAAAAGAGGTTGACTTTATTATTATTATTATTCTTTAATAATGAAACCAGGAGGTAGGGCTGGATAATTTCTAGTTTTAAATATGACTTTCCTCATTTTTTAAGCATAGCTCAGACCGCCCCCCTAATGTTGCAGGTCAAGACAGAGCTGTGTGGGAACCTTGCACAAAATCTGCCTGTATAACCAGCTCTCCTCAGTCCTTTTTAATCCCTCCTTTACTTGAGAGCCAAGCACATGCAGTTAATGTGAGCTTCAGTCTTATCTGAAGTAAGTATTGTAGTGTTTTTTTGGAAAAATTGCTCTTAACAATTTAAAAGGCTGTTGCTGTTGCTTGAACTTTTAAATAGGCATATCACTGCTGTTTGTGCAACTGTTACGAACTAAAGAATACCAGACCAAAGGGGTAAAAGGGAAAAGATCCTAAACCTACCCCTTTTTGTAATCACTACAGGTCTGGTGTACTCTAATAATTGGAACCAGATTATTTCACAGTTAGAAATAACTGCACATCTTTCTGGGGTTTAAAGCCTGTTTTCTACAATATATTTGTATCCTCTCTTTAAGAAAATAAGCAACAATGGAAATTCAGATGCTCTCTGGTTTATGAGGAGTGCAAGGCCTTTAGGAGTCTTTTGGCATTGTTTTTACGATCTGCATGCTCTAACGTTTTGCCTTTTATTTTCCACACTTTATTCCTGTGTGACATTGGGGGCAGTAGTAATGGGAAGTTATGCTGCTCATCATTCAGCTGTGGGCCAGTGCTCTCTGCAAAGCAAAATTAGTTCCATTTCTATTTCTACTGCATAGACCATAGCACAGATGTACCATAAGGACTGTTGCAAATGGAATTCATTTGCAATAGCCTGTAGACTTGCACAGTAAGTTGGCAACTTCACTTGTGATAGAGTTCCTCTGTGTCTGGTAAAAGCATGCTGACATGGCAGTTTTGGGATGACTCGGACTCTGTGACTGGGGTAGAGCCCTCTCAGGGCACAAGGAGACATTTGCCAGGGAAAATAATTATTTCAGAGGCATGCAGGGAAAAATAAGTGTCTACTACAAAGACTCCCATCTACAGGAAAGGGAAAATTGGAAGCTGTCATCGTTGGTCTAATTTTTGATAGTGTGTCATGGGTTTTTTTCAGTTTCAGAACTCATTGAAATATAACACTCTGCAATGAATTGAAGCATCTAAAAATAACTTCATAACCAATCTGGCCTAATGTCTCTATCTTAATTGTTGCAGGGATATTTAATGAGGTGTAAGTGGATGTTGTGCAAATACAGCTCTTACTGGAAAAATAAAAGATGATTGTTTTGGGGTGCTGTTCACACTAATGCATTCCTTCCAGGAATGATGGAACAGAATTTGGCGGCTCCATTTACCAGAAGGTGAATGATAAACTGGAAACTGCTGTGAATCTTGCTTGGACAGCTGGAAATAGCAACACTCGCTTTGGAATAGCAGCCAAGTATCAGATTGACTCAGATGCCTCTTTTTCTGTGAGTCCTGTGCATGTACATTTTTATGCATTTGAAAATAAGTGCTTGTAATGGAAATGGAAAGCAGCCTTTCCATCAGCAGAGCAGGTCTTGATGCAGTTCTGTGCTGTGTAGTTGGCACATGGATCTGTTTGTTTTGGTTTTGGCAGCCTCAGAGCACAGCTATTGGATTTTCCTTAAAAGAGACACAGAATGTTTCATGTATTACTGGGCACTATTTTGAGATTGTTTTTGTGTCAGTCTGGACAAAATTAAAAATTATGTTAACACATTCTTTTCTACAGTGACTGTAGATTCTTTGAGATTCAAGTTATTTTATAATATGTTTAAAAGCTGTTGCATAATTCTTAGGCATGGAGGACATTGAAGAAAGATACTAAATTATTTGCTGCGTTTACTATTTATTACTAAATAATGCTTTATTGTTTCCCTTTAAGGCTAAAGTGAACAACTCCAGTCTGATTGGGTTAGGATACACTCAGACTTTAAAGCCAGGTAAGTCTATGCAGAAAGAAGTCAGAATCAATAAAGTGATACTTTAATCTTGAAATATCTAGAAGCTTTTTGGTGATAAAGTATGATGGGTTTTGTAAGATTGCTCTTGCTTGGCAAGCCAGTGATGAACTTTTTTTGAGACTGTTCTGTTAATTTTGCATATCTATTGGAAACAGAATCATTAGAGACCATTGTCCACTGACAAAGTCAAATAGTCTTTCATGTGGATATAAAATATGTCTATAATTATCTGTGTCACAGATAAGTAACTAAATTTTTAGTATTTCAGAGGCCTCCTATTACTGAGTTTATTCTTCTTAAAAATGTGACTTTCTCAAGGTCCCCTGGCCCAGGAAGAGGACAATCTTACTGCTGCAGAATTGGTTTTAATGTAGTGTAATAAATCTGCTGCCAGAATACTGAGGAGATTGACATGAGATATTACAGCATATGGGGCTTGGGCTTTTTCATTCCCAGATTTTAAAGTGGTTTAGAAAGGTGAGTATATATCAAGGTCCCAGTTTTTTGTAATTCTGGACTCTAAAATTAGATTAATCAGTAGACCAGCAGCAGTGAATTGGCTCAGAGCTTTAATTAGTTGGAGTGATAAGAAGCAGAATCTATCATCATGGTTTATTATAAATTTCATAATTCGGAAAGATTTCTTATTTGCAGTTTGTTTTAAAACGCCCAGTCCTTCCAAGGCCAGCTGCCAAATCCCATTAGCTTGGCTACCCAGTAAATTAAAGCAGTAACAGACATGGCAGTTCCTGAACATAAAGCTCATTCCAAGTTTTGAATTGACTTTTCTCTCCCTTTTCTCTATTTTGCAGGTGTCAAACTGACGTTGTCAGCTTTGTTGGATGGCAAGAATGTCAATGCAGGGGGTCACAAACTTGGTCTAGGATTGGAATTTGAAGCATAAGGAGTGATTTCACAATTGCTAATCTGAAAATACAGCATAGCTACCTTCAGAAAATAGTGTACCTTTCAGTGTTTTGTCTGGGGTGCGAGTGTTGCTACGTATCTGTCCTGCTAGTCCTGGTTAAAGACAGCTCAGCTTTAAAAATGATGTTAAAGAAGTGGAGACAAAATCACAAATAAAAAATCCTAGCTTTTTTTCTTTATGTAATTGCTCATCACATCTGTCAAATGCCATGTGATAAGAAGGAGGCTGTTGATTACCTCTACTAATATATTGATGGCACAAGGAATGTGTTAATGTGTTATAGAACCTGGGAATTGCAGACCACTATATTGTACTGTTCATTGTGTAAGCAAAATGTTCTGACGCCTAAGGTTTCAGTCAGTCAGTGAGGGAATGTGCAAACTTGTCTGAAAAAGGGATTTTAAAATTTATTTTTTTAGATACGTGTTTCATCAATGGTTTGTCTTACTTGGCTATCCCACACCTACTGCTGTCTCCAGAATGCTTTAGGTTGTCCACCTTGTCCAAGTCCTTGTGAAGGAGGTTTGGTGTGACTCAGTGAATACTGCCTGTCCCATGTTGTGGTTCCTTCCCCTTGCACTGATGAAAAGCTTGTAAAATGGACATAACCAGGGAAGAGTCTTTGCAACTGCAATCACATAGTTGCATCACTAATTCTAAAACGGAGTTTTCTTTTATTACCACTTTTTTTTAGCAACTAAATGGGTACATTTTTAGAGAGTCTTCCATTTTGTGTGGAACTAGACCCCAAAATGCTGTACTTGACACTACTAAAAATGGATAAAAAACCCAAACCTGACTTGAATAAAATATTGAAATGTCATCCTTTACTCTGTCTTTGTATTAATTGTGAAAACAATTTCATCTACATTTGTGGCTCCGGCAGAAGACTGGCAACATCTTGGTGCATATTTTGCACCACACATACCAAAAATACTTAGTAGAATTAAATTCCAGACGTGGCACTATTCTTAGTGCTGTTTGAGCTCTGACAACTCCATATTACACGTTTATCTCATGGATAAAGCAAGGTATGTCTTTTATTATAGAATTCAGTAAGTGAATTATCTCTCTATAAACAACTAAGTATGGGCAATGAACAGTTACGAGCTTGGATCAACTTCAGTGGCTGTTCATTGGCTTTTGTATTTTTTTCACCTGTGTAGGCCATTGCCGCGGATGGCAAGAGCTGCGGTGCAGGAGGATGTGCCCGATGAGGCAATGCCATTGCGACAGGGACACTGCAGAGCCACCTCAGCCACAGCCCCGAGTCGGGCAGTGCTGACTTCCCTCTTACCGGGAGCCGTTCCTGAGTATTTCCTATCTCAGACATTTAACCCGGCACCCCTGGGAGAAGTGGAGCCGTTCCTGAGTATTTCCTATCTCAGACATTTAACCCAGCACTCCTGGGAGAAGTGGACCCTTTCCAGACATCACCGATCCAAAAGAACCATGTGCAGTCAGCTCCCAGGCCAGATGGGAGTAGTGAGAGGGCCAGAACCGGCCTAAAGCTGAGATTGGAGGATTCAGCTCAGATATTGGAAAAACCTTTTCGCTGTCGGGGTGGTCGGGCGTTGCACCGGCTGCCCAGGGAGGTGGTGGGGTCACCACCCCTGGAGGGGTTTAAGAGGCGCCGGGACCTGGCGCTGGGTGATGTGGGTTTAGAGGTTACAGTGGCGGTGCTGGTGGAGGGTTGGACTGGACGGTCTAAAAGGTCTCCCAGCCCTGATAATTCCATGTCTGTACGATTCTCTAAGTCAGTGATTGCAGGACTCCCTGACGACGGCTCCCAGTTCCCCGGCCCTGTGACCCCGCCCCGCTCCCTCAGGCGGTGCGCGCGCCCCGCGCCTTCCCGTCTGCAGATTTCGTGCACTAGAAAC